>JANHFM010005822.1:31905-44425 GCA_032468115.1 Grayia smithii | reverse complement strand
GTAATCTAGGCGCGAGATGACCAGCGCTTGAGTGACTGTGCGTATGGCATCGGGGTCCAGGAATGGGCGCAACTGTCGCACCAGGCGAACCTGGGCAAAGGCCCCCCTGGTCACGGCCGTCACTTGGCCTTCTAAAGACAGCCATGAATCCAGGAGGACTCCCAGATTGCGAGCCCTATCGGAGGGAGCAAGATTAATGGCTAAGGGATTAATGGCCAGCTGGATTAATTCCTGCACCAAGAAGAAATTTAGGCCAGATAATCCAAAAATTCTCTTCCAACTCATGCATTCTATAATTCTAATCTATAGTACAAGTAATTACTAAAGCATGTTGTTTAATTTTTCTAATTTCCTCAAAGTTTTTGATTAAGAGACATTACTAAATAGATGGTGTCATTAAAGGTAATAGTATAAATGCTATTTTCATCCAAATCCTTCGAACGGGCTAGAAAGATTTTAATGACAACCATGTAGTTCAAAAAGGATACAATACTAAATCTGAGTTATTTTCAAAGTCATTTCTTGAAGATTTATGGAATAGGAGCTTCTGACATTCTTCCAATATGACAGAAGGCTTCCAAAGGGCTTATTTCTTGTAGAGACTATAGAGAAATGTATTCTGTCCATAAAACGGAACAGCCTATTCAGTCTTTTGGTCCCAGGCATCCATCCATCCATCCAGTTCCTTCAGAATTTGTTTAGTTCTGCTTGATATATGTTACTACTTCAGCTGTGACAAAAAGATACACCCTGCTGCATCTTCCTTTTTACAGCAGAAATAAACTACAGTATTGTTTTCCTTGAAAGCAAGAAATATCCTATTATTAAAAACTCTCTGGCTAAATGTATTCAATTAAATGCATGTGCCATGTTCTCTAGATAGCTTGTAATAGATGAGCTGATTTATAACCTAGGAAGAACTGGTTGGCTGGCAGGCAAAGAGCCAACTGGTAGAGAATGCCCTATTTTAGCATGATTTCCCTAGAGGCAAACTTTAAACAGTTGCATTTACAAACAACTTGATTTCATATTAACCCAGTTTTGTAATTGCTTCCTTGGGAAAATCTAATCAAGGTTTCTATATCCTCTCTCCCACAACTTCAGGGCATTAATATGAGCAATTAAAGGGGAGGGTGAAAGAGAGAATTGGGAGGAGAGCAGCTGGGAGCCATATGCATTGGGACATCTGAAACTGTTGAAAAATATTTTTTTAATTGTTCCATCTATGTATGGGAATACATCATAATTTCAGGTCTACAAAGCCAACATGAATTTTCTTGCCACAAAATACTTCTTATAATTTCAAAGGCATTTTTAAGACTAGGATTCCACTTCAGAGAAATGCCCATGGAGGTTATCATACAATTGTTTGTAGAAATGCTGAGAGGGAGAAGAAAGGAGTGAAAAATTCAAGGTGGTACATAAAACCCCACCCCATAAAGGCTGTATATTCAGAGCTACAACCCTACAGTTATGGTGATTATCTTGACTTTTTTGGCAATCCCCTAAGCAAATGCAAATGCTTCTGGTTGATTCATCCCTGGAGTCAGGTATGTCTTTCCGTCTTTCTTCAGTATCATATTTCAAATGATCCTTTTTTTAAAAGATTGCTTAATATTTATAGGAAAATGTATTGATAAGAATGATAAATTAAGTACATGTTGGGTGCAATGAATGCTGACTCATCACCAAGCTCTTTCTTGCAGCAGAACAATGAAAAATTATGTTCATAAAATTATAGGATAACTGCGAAACATGAATATAGTGTTACAATAATGGATATAAAACTTCCAATGGTCATATTGTCTTCCTGTTCCCTTTTGAATCAGCAGTCTTGTAGTTACTCCCTAGTTCCTTTGTTGCAACATTTTTCTTTACCAAAGAAGTAGTATAAAATAATTTGTTGCTTCAGCTACTTTGTGTTAATTACCAGTGGCATGTGAAGATATTTCTCCCAGCACATGAACCGTTGCCAAACTTACCTGCTTCTGCGCATGCACACAGTTGGCTCTCTCGTGCACATGTGCATGTGGTTGCACATGCGTGCGAGACAGCCGTGTGCAGCATGCACATGTGCAGATGGTGTGGTTGTGTGTGCGCCTCAGGGGGGCGTGCGTGACTGCTCTGAGCATGCGCAGTGGCGCGGTTGCGCATGCAATTCAGTGGGGGCACACGTGTGACAGCTCTGCGCATGTGCAGATGATGCGGTCACGCACATGCAACAGGGACGCATACAACAGCTCTGTGCATGCACCGTGGCACGGTTGTGCGCGCAAGTCGGGGCTGGGTGGCACACGAGGTGAAAAAGGTTCGCCATCGCTGATCTAAAGAAACGATACTCCTAATGCCTTACCAATGGGAAATAAAAGAATGTATAGCAAAGAAGTGCTGGTTTGGGAAGGCAGCAGTAGTCCTCTGGGAACAGAGAATCTTCCTACAGAGATCAGGCTAGCAGCATTCCTGAGTGCATTCAGAAGGATAAAGCTATTCAGCCTGTTGCATTTCAGTCTCTTTTGTTTTATGTTTTGTTTTTATTTCACTGTCATGAAATTTTGTCTTTTAATCTCTTTTCTTATCAAGGATGTTTTATATTAGTTTTCCACCATATAAATCACCCAGATTTGAACTGATTGCAGGAGGGTATAAATACGTACGCAACCAAGCTAGCATTGTAGTCTATCTACATTTGCCCAATATTTCAATCCCTGCCACCAAACTTGTAATACACCCCAGATTGTCCCAGGAATAAATTCAACAAGATTGATATTTAAGCTTAGCTTAGTAGTAGAAAATTGGTCGTGTATTGGTCTATTTTCTCCCATACTATTTCTAATTCAAGGCTGGATTTGTCCTTTTGGAAATGCATATTCTACAACTCTTCTTATAACTTTCAGGCTTGAGAGTTTTACTCAATAAGGCTACAAATTTTTTTAAAACATATATAAATGATTCCTTTGAAGATTGGTTCAAACTGACTTTTACAACCCTTTCCATTTTCTCTTGCTGTTATTCTTGAGTTAATCCAGAGCATCTCCATTCTGTTCTTTTAGTTCTGTTCTCTCTTTTCAACTTCTCCATACATATTGATTGCCTATCTTTTTAGCTGCATAGATAATTGTTTGCAATTTGTAAGTTCTACCCATAACAGCTTGTCTTGCCAATTACTTGATTGTGCTTGGAGGGATTTTCTGGATTGTAGTTCTGATCATAACTTTCCCACATTTAGAATTTGTCTTGTCTTATAGGTGATTGCATGTAAATGATAAAAGTTTCTTATATCAGTAAGAAAGCATGGGTTGGGTGCCAGAGCCCACTTCTGATTCTCCCAACATTCATCAATTATAGCATCAAGTCATGTCCAGCTCCATTGTGGATCTTGGCTCTAATATACCTCTGTTCAGAGAAGTACACATCTTAGCATATGTAACAATAACTTAATCCATTCAAACTTCCAAGTTAATAAAAAGTTCATTCCTGAAAATCCATATTATACTATTCACATATTCAACAGCGATTTGAAGAATAAACTAGATTCTTAATGACATTCTGTGCTTTCATTAGAAAATCAGAGATGTTACAAAATGACCTTCATGCCAGTTTAACATCAAATTACAAATGGCTTCATAATACTGAAAAGAAAAATGCATATCAAATTAAAATCCATTTTATATTATTTTTTTTCCTTTTTTCTTTATATTTTCAAATGGAAGTAGTTATAGGACAGAAACTAGTTTAAACAGAACTAGAGAAATAAAAATGGTCTGGCTAGAAAAGAAAGAATGACCCACTTTAAAAGCAGCTAAAGAAAGATGAACTAAATTTCTTCTCTACAGAAATGATCAGATAACTGTAATTGTGTGTTCTCTCATGGACATTCATTGGTCAAATGGCAGAAGAGTTTAATGAATATTCTTAAAGTCACAGTTAAAAATTATATTGTATTCTTGATTATTTTAAAAAACTATTTTATGGATACCTATGGTTCCCATGGCAAAGGAAACCTATATTAAAACAAATTATATTTTTATCTAACAATGAACTTTTGGGTTTCACTTGTTGAGAGAGATGGTAAGCCTACAACTCACTTTTTCAAGAAATTATATGGCCTACTGACAGATGTTTATGGGATTTGTTATCCAATATTTCTGGAAGAAACCACGTTAGAGAAGATGGCCCAACATATCTTATATGAGTCTCTCATCAATGAAAATGTACTTAATGTATCAAGTTAAAGTATATTCTAGTTTAGTATTGTATGTATTTCACTACATTTAGGGTCCCAAATTATTTATATTAGACATAATTAAAGGCTGTGTGATTTTTGTTTAATGTGCATTTTTCTCCTTTCAGAAAGCAGACAGCAAAAGCAGTTCACCTTGCTTTCAACTTATTTCCTACCACTAATCTCTTTTAAGGACTTAAAAGGACTGGACACACCCAGTTCTTATGCCGCATGATTACTGAAACCGGATGATTTCTGACCAGATAGCAAATGTTATTAGTACAGTCTACTATGTATATTCATTTATAGTAGTTAATTCTGCCACCTTATATTGGAAGAGTAGTGTCTTGTATTATACATTAGCTATAATTATCTAGGACAACCAGTCAGATGTCCTTAAGGTAGCTAAAGAAAGTTCTGAGCATGACCACGATGTAAGTACATACAATCTAATGAGAATTAAAACTTTGTTCTCACATCAACAAACTTGTTTTACTTGATAAAAATACTGAGTCATCTGAACTCATAATTCAGAGTCATAGATAAATTTCTGCTGAGAATTAATGAGCAGGTATAATAGAACGCTTCAGTAGATCATATCAGCAACCATAATATACACCCAAGGTCTGCATTCTTTTAAAGTGCTGTAGGTACTTATTCCATATACAAGAAAGTCCTTCAAACTGTTTGCTGAATATATCTGCTTTTCTTGATAACGCTGATGTAAGCTTGAAATCATTTCGTTAACACATATAAAATTGCTCACTTTTAAATGCCTATATAGAAACAGAATGGGGACTGTGTATTTAGTACATTTTATTTTACAACATTTTGGGTTGTGGCATTTTACAGAGAAATCCAAAGGCTTTCCTCATAGTTCATTTAAATTGCTATCCACCATCCCTGAGACAGCAGATATCAGCATAAAATTGTTGCCTTTGTTGCTGGACTCTATTTTATTACAGAACCAAATGTCATCAAATAATGTTGTAAAGCAGGGCTGTCAAACTCCTGGCTCGCGGGCTGGATGTGTCATGAGCTGGCCATGCCCGGTTTAGCGAAGGGGGAAAAAGTCCCGATACATCACATGATGCCGCCTTGACGATGTGAGTTTGACACTCCTGCTTTACAGATTCTACTATGCCTTTTCCTACCATTCATAGGAAGCTTTCTAGATCCATTAGGTGTCATTTATTTATTTATAGCCCATGTTTTTTCTACAAGACCTCCCTACTCCCAATTTCCTTGCAACAGCAATCCTATGACATAGGTTAAACTGAGAGAGTAACTGGTCCAAAGTCACCCACTGAACTTCTATGCCTCATAGTGGGCTAGAATCCTAGTCTAACTTTAACCACTACTGCTCTTTCAAAGTTAGCTCTGCTAGTAAGAGATTGAAGCTAGGATTTGTCTTGATCCCATATAATTTTTTTCACATATAAAACTATCTCTGCAGAAAATATCAGAAAGAGAAAAACAGCTACAGTGGAATAAATAATCTTCCAGAAAGGAAGATTTGCTTGTTTGCTTGCTTGTTGCTTGGAGCACTTATACATTGCTCTTCCATTGAAGAACTCCCAGATTCATTTGCATAATGATCAAAGCAGAGAGGCTCTGCTTCACAGTGTTAGAAGAAGTGATACAGGAAAAAAAAGGAAGGGAATAGATCTTAACATTTTACCATTTCTGTAATAACTACTAGTAATAAAATAGGCTAGTCAGGGAGTCTCAGATAGCACCATTATTGTTTGAGTTGATGGGCTTGTTGTGATTTTTCGCATGGCAGGTAGTCTCTATAACAAAGAGGTGGTACCAGAGAGAGTTTGATTTGTTATAATAACAACAAGCAGAAATGGCAGCTCCTCACTGTTGAATTCTTTCTCATAGAGTCATTTGGTCTTGGTAACCTTTGTCAGAAGGAGAAGCCCAGCCACAGCCTCTCTGTGATGGAGCCCGTGATAAAACGTGTCATGACACCAGTACACCATGATGCAAACTTCACTTCTCAGTACTTTGGGGTGATGTCACCTTTCATTATCTTGGCACCATTACAGTTAGGAGTGGATATCTATTAGCCCTGCCAATCTAACAGCTGCGACAAACCAAGAATTATAGGCTTAGAAACTCTCCTTTAGTTCCTGTTCCATGATCTTTCCTTCACAAAATGCAACATCCTGTTAATATGATATGTCTGTCTATGAACCAGAGTGTAATAATGCAAAATCCAGTGACCATCAAGAAATTATGCTGATTGCCCTTCAGTATTGAATATTAATCCTTTCTTGCTCACATTAGAATATAAGACCATGGGATATGGCCTCATTATAACCACAATAGGTAGGCATTCTAACAGAAATAGTTAGCTCCTCATACAGTATCTATGTATAATGGAGTTAATAATGGAGTTTAATACACCCAATCCCCCCCAAAAAAATTCCAACTCAGCAAACCGTAACAATAGTAATTTGATCAACGTTAGAGGCATTTTTGGTAGAATGTTAGTTTGATGCTCGTAAGTGGCATTTCCAACTATTTTGCTGCTCTGAATGAAATCTAGAGTGGTGCTGTGTATTTTCTAGAGCGCTAATCTTAAAAGCCAGGAAGGTATTACCTATGAGAGAAGACAGCCCAATCATGATATATAATCATCAGGCACTTCATTAAGTTATGTCTTGGGCATCTAAAAGCTACAGTAAGGCACCTTTTGCATCACTTTTGTGCATCTAATATTTAGGGAAATAAAACAATAGTGATTTAATATCACAAGAAGCACTAAATGGTGACCATTAAAACAAAGCATTCTGGGCATTTAGATACTTATCTATATACATGCAGTAACAAAGACATTGAAAAAGATAAACATTCATCTTAGAAGTGACACTGTTTTGCAATTCCTTTGTTCTAGTTAACAATAGTAAACAATGCTCCACTGACCTCCAGTGGGAGCTATTGGAAATGCATCACTTTGCTTCCTGAAGATGATAGAGGAGATGTCTTCATTTCATATTTGTTTTCTTTTGTGTTATTCCAATAACACGCTTCTAATCCATTCAAGCTAATGGTGTGGGTGATTTAAGAATTTTTACTTCACCCAGTAATGACAGCAAGTTCCCAGGAGAATCCAAGAACCTATATCTTCACTGTATAAACATAATGGCTGAAAGCACCGGAGATATTATTTTAAGGTAGTGAAGTCTGCCCATGTAAGAGAAAAGTAATATTTATCAACAATTGAACATACCCATGTCATATTATACATAATATGTTCATTGCAATATGATCAACTCTTTTCTTGTTGTTGTTGTTGTTCCAAGTCAGAGTTGAGTTAAAGTCGATCTTACTGGGCCTCCATATTACTAACAACTAAATATTTTTATCCTAAAATATTCAATTAAAGCCAGAATGTTTCCTTTTATGGTTGATGGATAAACAGTTACAAAAGATTCAGCATTGCAGTAACCTACTACGGAGGAATGATTACTGAAATTGATAGACCTTATTGAGACGGACAAATTGACTTCTTTAATTAGAGAAAGGTCATTTTTTATACATCAATGACTGGCAACATCTTATGGACTTTTTTTGCAAATGGAAAAAATGATTTTGTGACTTACGATTTTAATGATTAGAAGGAATAAATGATAGAAGAAGGAATTATGTGATGAAGTCTTGAAGACACTTTTTTTCTCACATTTACTTCTCTTTAAATGTATTTCTTATTATCTATATAAACTGTTTTAATAAAAATATTTAAAGGAAGAAAAATTGGTATTAACAGAGCAACCAGAGTTGCTTTGTTTTATTATTGTTTTTTACAAAATACCTAACTTAATTTCAAAATAAGTCATGCTCATATCACCATCTGGAGTTGGAGAGAATGGGAAGTCTAGTCTCATTAGTAATGATGGCCCTGAAAAACGTCCACTGGGAAAAATGTGACACATATATCAATCATCAATATATCATCTCAAAGTTATAAGCATGATTCTCAGAATATGCCTAGGATCAAATAAAACAAAGAAACAGAATTTGCCTTCATATTATAAGAAATCACCTTCAGTAAGAATTCTGTTACTATTTACTGTTTTCTCTTTTGAGAAAACAAAGACAAAGAAAGCTAGAAGCAGTTAATTATTTCTGGTCTGCTATAAGACCCACATGTTTATCCTATGCTCCTTACCGGAAGTTCCACATCATTTTTAGTAGAAATAGATTCACTACATATTTCCCTATGGCAGGCTTTGGAACAATAAGGATAAATATTTTTATTAAAAGATTTTACATGGATATAAGTTTCGAATGGGCATAATGTTGACAACACCATCAAGTTCAACTTTTGATGGCACCAGCATGGGTAGTGTGAGATTGTACTCCATAAGTAGATTTGCAGAACTACCTCCCCCTTTCCCTATCGATTCCTGGTTGATGCTAAACTAGAAACGTGGCTGGGAAACTTCTGAGAAGGAAACATTCCCTTCTCCAGTCTTGGTTATGCATGCCAAATCAGCACCCTCAACCACAATAAGATCATGGATGAAGGCACATTTATTAAAAACCAACTTGAATTCAAATGTAGAAGACAAGATACACAGCCACTGAGGATCTGATTAACTGGTAAAGGAAGTAAATGCTGAGGATCAGACATTAGGAATGTCCTCAAATGGTGCCCCCAACATCCTCAAGTACAGCAGATCCTCAGATTCCAACATTTTCCTTGCCCATCACAGCACTGAAGATAATACTTGCCCTCTCCTTCCCCCTAGCCCAGTGATGCTTAACCTTTTCGCCACTGAGTGCCAAAACTGGAGTGTGCATATGCACACACGTGCTGGAGCTCCAAAAGAGAGCAGCTGTCCGGTGAGCATGTGTGCGGTGGCCAGCTGCACTTCCAGGTTCCTTCATGCGCATATGCACCAGACAGCTGCTCTCCTCTGGGTTCCGGCACATGTGCACACTCCAGTTTTGGAACTTGGTGGTCTTTGGAACTCAGAAAAGCAGCTGGCAATGGCACGCATGCCCACAGAGAAGGCTCTGCATGCCACCTCTGGCACACGTGCCATAGGTTCCCCTTCAGGGCCCTAGTTTGTGTCACCCACAGCCCCCACCTGCCCTGCTGAGGCACACAAGCTATATATTAACTCATCGCCATTCTAATCATGCCCCTACACACATTTGCATTATCTTAGCCCCTAGTAATAATCACCCTATGTCAGGTATTATGTTTCCACTAGCCAGCAATATTTAATCAAACTCCTACTCTAAACTGCCTGATTAGATTTTACTGTGCTGTATTTCAATGATTGGCCAGCCAGTTTTGGAATCTTATGTTTTTGATCCAGAGATGTGAAATTATAAGGCAATACCGCATCTCATTCTGATCTATTATGTAACAAAGGATGAACTGTGATCTTATCAGTCGAAGGAAAAACGACTTAAGAAGATTTTATAAAATGCAAACAGGGGTTTGATGGTGATATTTACCAAGCCATGAAAATATTGATTTTGGCCAAAATATGTTTTCTAACATTAACATCATACAAACTAGAGCAAATTCAGATTCTCCACTGTGGCATTAAAAATGCTATGCTAACAGTCCTTGTAAGGAGACACATTTAAATGACTGCTGATTCACAGAGACACTAATTGGATTCTCACAGAAATATTAGTCTCCTTTTATTCAACAAAATGCCAATCATATGCATAATCTGTATCTTATTAAAATGGTGATATTTCATAAATCTCACCCTTTCCTCCAGTCATTTGTCTGCTCATAGGCTGAGAATGATTATTCCCAGCCTTCATCTCAACACAAAAAGAACATCTTTCTTATCTATCCAAAGACTGGGGGTGGGGGTGGAGGGAGGGAGAGAGAGAGAGATAAAAGCAGAAGCCACTCTTTCCATCTTTTTGCATGAACATTTGGCTAATGGGTTATAGGTTCCCCGTCCATAAATAGATTTAAAATTTAGATACAAGTGTGTCATGTTTTCTTCTCCTCCTTCTCCTTCTCCTTCTCCTTCTCCTTCTCCTTCTCCTCCTCCTCCTCCTCCTCTTTCTCCTCCTCCTCTTTCTCCTCCTCCTCTTTCTCCTCCTCTTTCTCCTCCTCCTCCTCCTCCTCTGTCCCAAAACAGGCTATAGATCATCAGTTGGCTAATTGTTATTTACTGGAACATGAACTATACTATTATAAACTTAAACAAGCCATGTGGAAATTTGCCTGTACAAGGCATTCCCAAGGACACAGCAATATCCAAGCTTCATTTATGCAGAAAATGATATAATTCTCACTCCAAGCAATCTCTTCCTCAACTAGAAATTCAGTTACATGAGCTGGAAGCAGCTTTTCTTTAACAGGAAAAGACATGCAAATCTGCCCAACATTAAAGCATCAGAGAAATATTTCATTAAAAAAAATAATTCACCTTGCTTCCAAACATTTCCTATAACTTGCTTCCAAATATTTCATATAATCATGAACAGATTAACAGTTTTGATATTCTTTTACAATTGTAATTTTTTGTTGGTTAAAATGCCATACCCCTATCCCACCCCCAAAAGGTATGCTTAAATAGCTGGTACAAAAAAAAAAAGCAAATTTGGGTGAGATGGAAGAGAAATGGTTCCAAATAATGTTTAGGTAATTTATTTAAAGATTTAAATTGATTTAAAGATTTAAACTTTCCACATACTAATACCTTTAGGAACAAAATTGAGTGTTTATGTATGATAGCAATTTATATATTACTAAAACTCTTCTATCTGGTTGATACTTTGTAATCTTGAATTGGGTGAAACAATGCATAATGGCAGGCTAATTTACAGAATGTATCCAAAATCCAGGACTCATAACTCCTATGAGATTAAAATTTGGCAAAGTTTGGCTGCTTTAGTGCCACCGTACCTTCTGACTACACATCCCAAAAATTTATAGGTTGTGAGGTACAAGAGAAGGTGAAATGAGTGTGTCCCAACTCTTTTACCCACTTCCTTCTACCAATTGATAGGTAGTGAATACTGTCTGGGCAAGCACCATTGGTTACTTTGTAATAAAGTTTAAATTTTAAATCTCTTAAAATCTCCTGGAACTAAGGAGAAATTTTCTAACAGTGAGAACAATTAACCAGTAGAATGCCTTGCCTTCAAAAGTTGTGGGTGTTCCAACACTGGAGGGTTTTTAAGAAAAGATTGGACAGCCACCTGTCTGGAATGGTATAGGGCAGGGCTGTCAAACCCACAGCCTGTGGGCCGGATGTGTCACGTACTGACCATGTCCACATCTGGTATAGCGAAGGGGGGGGGAATCCCAATACATCACATGACACCGCCGTGATGACATGAGTTTGACATCTCTGGTATACGGTCTTCTGCTTGTGCAGGGGGTTGGACTAGGAGATTTCCAAGACCCCCCAACTCTGTTATTCTGTTAATGCAATGACCAGTGAGGAAGAATGAACGAGTGACTCAGATGCCTACTAGCAAAGTAGAATGGTGTGGATGATATTGACAATCGACAGGTGAACACTCTTCTGTAGTCCATGGTTCCCTTTGTTCCTTCCCTGCCCCCACCAAAGTGGCAGGCAGTTCCTTAGGTCAAATGAAGAGCACCCTCACAGTTGGAAAAAATTAGCACCTCAGGTTCACATTACCAGAACTCAATGGGCCAAATCACTGCCCCATAGCTTACCAAGTTTAATAAGAAGTTGAAGCACCATTCATAACTCCATGGGGTTGTGGAAGGATTGCTGATATAAAATATTCATTCTTGGTTTTTGAAAAGCATGGCCTTGCACGCAGTTCAAATTTCTCAGCAAGTAAACTGGCTATAACTCACAGGTTTCATGTTGGAAAGGAGAACTTGACAAATAGTTGCTAGTATGTAAGCTGCTATACTTAACAGATAAAGGTACTTCAAATTACTCCCTTCCTGTATCTCAGTAGCAAGCCCTAGCAAGGAGTCCTTGCAAGAGTTACTGAGGGAAAGGGAAGCAAAATAATCAAGATGGTGAACATCACCATGTGATTGAAAGCCCATTCCTTTTTATGTATTTTCATGTGAAAAGATGCAGAGCTTCAATCATGTAGTCATGTCCATAAATATGAATTATTATTTTTTATAATCCTACTGCAGTCACCTCTTAGCTGGTCAGTAGAAACTCATCTTGGAGCATCTGCAGCCCAGGAAAGCTATGAGTGGGGGTTTTTTTTGGTTTTTTTTTGTTTGTTTTTAATCCCATTTATATCCTGCCCTTCTCCGGAGACTCAGGGCGGCTTACAATTAAGCACAAGCCAATGTGCTTA
>JANHFM010005820.1:27367-38296 GCA_032468115.1 Grayia smithii | reverse complement strand
CCCGGAGCAGCTCCTCCACCCTGGTGCACTGGCCAGGAGGCGGAGCTGCTCCGGGATGACCAAAAGGCCAGTCCTGTGACTACTACAGCTCTGGAATATGGGACTGACTTTCCCACCAACATCAGCAAGCCACCGTCAGTCTGCCCATCTTCGTTTTCCTTCACTCAGATTGACTGAGCTTCTTGAGAGAAGGAACACAAAAGAGGTTTCCAGGCTGAGTGCCTGGACCAGGAGCTTTCTTTGGGGCCTCCCACCCGGACGCCTTGCAGAAGCAGAAATATGGCTCGAAAGGCAGCTGAGCCGAACCTCCCCCAGTGGTCTGCAGGATTTAAAATTATGAATTTGGTGGTCCCTGAGGTCCAAAAGTTTGGAGATCCCTGGCCTAGAGCACATTTGTTTACTTCCTCCTTCCTGAACTAATGAGATTTGGAAACTCATAGCCATGGAAGGTATATTCCATCTTGGCTACGGCATTGTGGTCTATGTAGAGTTACCATTGAATAATAGCAGTTGGTACAAAATGCAGCATGTAACTAAAATAAGGGCTCACATAATCTCTGCATTGAAAGATCTATATTCATTCCCAGTTGCACTTCAGGCATAGTGTAAGATGTTGCCATTAATCTTTAAAGACCTAAAGAGCTTTGAATCTGCTTTCCCATTATGAACCTGCCCAGGCATTAAAAGCTGCAGGAGATGCTTTTTTAAAATTGTCTCTGCTACCAGAAGCTCATTTTGCTGCCACTTGGAAGAGAGCTTTCTCCTGCTTCCAAACTATGGGTTGCATTCCCTAAAGGGTTGCTGCCTACTCTCTTGGCATTCAGAAAATTGGTAAAGTACATTACTTTTTTCAAGATTTTAATAATTAATTTTATTAGTAGTTGTAATTAATTACTTTAGTTTGTTTGGTATTTTGAACACTGAATAAGGCAGGAAATAAATTGAATAAATAATAAGACACATCACTTTTTTGTGCTTCTTGGCTACAGAATATTATTCAAGGACAAAGACCGGAATTGGGAAGACATTGAAAAAAAACTACGAGCTGAAAGTGATATCCCAATTGTGAAAACATCAAGCATGGTATGATTAAAATAACAGATTTAAAGAAATAGAAGTGAGACATTTTGTCATTAAAAAATAAATCCCCTTTTAAAAATAAGATTATTTAGTTATTATAAAAGCCAGTGCAAACTTAATCTCAATCTCAAAATATTGACATTATTGTGTACCAGAATTTTACCTAACACTGAAGAGACTGAGAGAGCATCCAAGCCTATATCTTCGAAAATCTCCACTACCTATCATTTTGTCAAATCAAATACCAAATTGGCTTTATAAAACCAAATATTTGTGTGTTCCATTCAGTTAGATAACCATAATTAAGAAAGGGTCATCTTTAACCAGAAAAAAAATTTGGACTGGACTGGGCTGCATTATAAGGAGAGCAATAGGCAAGCTATTGGGATTGCTATTTTGTATTCCATCCTTGAACCTTAGTAAAAGCGACATATTTGCTCCTGCAGGAAATCTCATCAATATTGCAAGAATTGAAAAGAGTGGAGAAACAACTGCAAGGTATTTAATATTTCATCCAACAATTTCTAGAATTGCAGTTTGCAGAAAAATAAACATGTATCTTTGATAGAGGATATAGAATAGGATTTGGGTTTCAAGGCTGTTTACTAAATTATGGGCTGGAAATTAATAAGGAAAAAGCTTCTGTAGTATATTATCTGTTTCCTAGACTTTTGTGCTTTATAAATTTGTACTCTTGAAATCATGACTTGGTCTATGGATTTAAGGCGAAAGATTTACCTGATCTGAAGAGGAACCAGAGCATAAGGAAAATTAGATGTCAGCTATATCCTATTTCAAGAACAAAAAATACTAACAGTAGGCTCAGAGAGGGCTGCCATAGCTTGGTGGACAATCTGAATCTAAAATCTAAACCACTTTAATCTATTAACAGTTCTGAGGAGGTCAATCAAGCTAGATTTTCCATAGGTTTTTGATAAGTAGAATTTGCAAACAAAATAGTTAATAGTTATTCTTAGCAATTGTATTTATTATTCCTGTATTATTTTCTTCATGTCCCAGAACGATACACATACTCTATATCAGTGTTTCTCAACCTGAGCTGGCTGGGGAATTCTGGGAGTTGAAGTCCACACATCCTCCAGTGGCCAAGGTTGAGAAACGCTGCTCTATACTGTAACCAGGTGCTCAAATCCCTGCCCTTTTTAAATGTGCGACTGGACAGAGCAAACCTTCACCTTTTTTTTAAGCTTGTATTTCATGTACATAAACAGGAATAGGCCTTCTCTGGCCCATTTCCCTCTGTCAGCTTGTAAACCCATTGAACTTCACTGTGGAAACCTGTGCTATTTTCTGAGCGGAGGTTCAATATTTTTTTTTAGTGTTTAGTGTTTTTTTAGTGTTTTACAGTTTTGTATTGTTAAACTGAACTCTTAGCCCTTCATTTCAAAGTGCTGGTGGTTATTGTATCTCTGCCATTTTTATATTATTTTTATTACTTCTATGACCAAGATAACTGATTTGAATAGGGGACTTCAGATAATGATATGAACCTTTTTGAGCCAATAGGACAATCTGAGAATGATTCATTTCTCTGCCTAAAGGTTTGCCAATTCACAAAATTAATGCTGAGGTGGATATAAGGAGGCATGGAGAAAAAAGACTGGTTAGAATACACTCTGACTATCCAATATGCCTCCTACCCTCTCTTTTATTTCTGGCCAGTAAATACTTCCAAACAACTGCTGGCTTATAGCCATCCATCATTTCTATTTTCTAAAAATGATCATTGAGTCTAATAAAGAAAAAAACATTGTGCTGGTTGTATCTGCAGACCAATAAGTCTTTGGGTTTTCTGGAAGATTCTTGCTTATTGACTGTAGTGATGTTCCAACACTGATATGAAAAGACCATATATATGTACAATATTCCTTGGTTATTGCTTAATAAATTTTGTTTCTTGTCTTGAACTGTTAAAATTAATGGTCCTGGATGTATTATGCTACATTTTCAAGAGGAAATAAGATGGAAAGGAAATTAAAAGACTGAGTAATATTATATTAATTTTAACTCCGTTAACCAGCAGTCAAACTGATTTCTTTCCTTTTTTTTTCTTCTGTTTGTTAGTGATTAATTCAATGATTGACCCTGATGGAACATTGGATGCTTTAAGCAATTTGGGACTTGCTGGTCCTGTCCAAGCAGCTCATCCTAAGCAGAAATCCACTCCTGGTTCTCAAAGTACCCATCCTCAGATACAGACCAACTGTCTGCCGGAAGCAAGGGCTGTACGGCCAGCCACTGCCTCTACTTCACGTGAACTTGGAACTGTTGAATCCGAGCATGATTTCAGCATACATTTCAATAGGTTCAATCCAGATGGAGAAGAAGAAGATCCAACTTTGTGTAAATGACATGAATGTGATCAGTACTTTTAGTATTGAATGTGCAAAATTCATTAAGAGTCTTAGCATCCTCTAAACAGTAAAACAAAGTTGGTAAAACTGTTGTTGCTTTGTTATTACCAACTACTTTGTGATATTTTGGATGTCACAAACCATTTGACTCATTGAGGTAAACATTGATACCAATGAAGATGCACAGTTTATGATCATTTTATGAGTTTCACAAACACTTGCTTTGAATATTTTCCTCCATAGTTTATTTTGTTTAAGCGGACTTCAACTAGCCAACTGTCCTTCATTTTAAAATTCTGAGTCTCCTATGATAAGGTGATCTTAATTAAGCTTCTTGACTTAAATTTGTATAAAATGATCACTTAAGCTTGATTCTGAATAAAGGGAGCTAATTACATTACATTTTAATGATATCACAATATAAGGAAAAGCAGATTTCAGAATAACTAATTGTTGTATTCTGGAGATTGCTTAAAGGTTTACAGGGCTCAAATATTATGTTTGCACTAAGAATTTGCTGAGAGTGGAGAATGAACATATCAGTAGGAACTAATTATGCTATACTGTACTTTGGAAAATGATCAAAATTGTCCTTTTTTAAAAAACAAAATACCACTTTGAGAGTGGGGTAAGTCAGCTTTCTAGGACGATCCATTTGACACTTGAGGATCCTGTTCAATATGTCTTTTTGATGTTAATGAAATTAAATGTTATATAATTTCTGTTCAGATGTTTGGAACTACAAAACCAATTTAAATATATTGCTGTGTGTGTCTACTGCTTGAAATTCTTTTTTAATGCTTTGTTACCAAGATCAGACACAAAACTCATTGATCATGACTTGTGAAACTTTCTTCCAAAGTTTGGAGATAGGGTAGTGATAATCTAATCATTAGATTGACTCCAGGCATACAAATTATAAATGTTTTCCTGTAGAATCTCTAGTAAATCTGTCTAATATGTTTATAAGAATTTCTGGAAAAAACTGCTAACATAGACCTTTTGCTTATACTGCTTAACAGCAAATCTATTAAAATATCACATATAAGCCTATTTATCTTTAAAACTGTCCCAATTTTAACATTTGGAAATAATAATTTAAAAAAGTTAATCATCTTGTATTTCCAGAACACTGTAATTTCAAGAATGTCTGTTACATGCAATTAATAACTGGAAATTTCTTGTGTTTTTGCATCAGTCTATATACTAAAATTAAAACTACAACTTTGAAGCTTCTATGAATTAGTCTTTAATATTTCAGCAATAATCATATGTGTCGGTTGTTTAAAAATACTCCTTTCCTGTACAGGATTTTGGAACTGTACAGGATTTTGGAAGTCATTGCAAAGCTTGGCCAAGTAAATATACAAAAAAAGATTTTGTAGTGATATAAAGAACCCAATAATCCTGTTGTATATTGGATTTCTTTTCTTGTTTGTTTGTTTGTTTGTTTGAAAATTTAAAATCTGCCTCTTGTCAAACTCTGTATACCACTCAGAGGTCAGGAAACAATTGTTTACAGATACCATAGCAGTTTAAACTGATGTATGATGAAAATACATATATTGAGAATAGTGATATTTTGGGCATCATCATTCCTTCCTATCTTTTTAGTGCTTGGGAGAACCACAAACATACAAGTATGAGAAACTAGGAAATAGCTATAGAAAAAATTAAACATTTTGACTCTTTAACACAATTCTTTTTGTGTATTTTTTTCCAGACATTTACACATTTTGTGTTCTGTAATATTTGCATTTACAATTTTCTTATTTGTATGGATGCATACTCCTTATTTATTTTTGTTACACTTATTATGTATGATGTTACAAGCATTTACAGCTCCATTTTTAAATAAAGTGTTTCTGGAACTTTATACAATAATCTGATAGAAATGTGTGATTATCTGTGTAAACAGGTTGTGATTTGGATCGAGTTCAGTAATTACAAAGAAACTTCTTTTTAAATGTATTATGCGCTTGAGAATAATTTTACTGAACTTTGTATTATCTTGGTGTAAAGAATAACATATTACTTTTATTGTATAATAGGTCTTCACAAAGAGAATCTAAAATTAGTATATGTACAGTCATCCCAGTCCTCATGCAAACAGGTGCATGATTTCCTATTGGAAATAGGGTGGGTGGGATTCAGAGAATGCTTCAGAGTATAGAGAGCTGAGATGTATTATTTTACTGTGGAAAGAAGTACCTCTCATCACAGATAAAACAGGGCTTCTTGTGAAGATTTTAACAACTGGACAAATTCATAATGAGAGAAGCAATTAGTTGTTTTATGTCTAAAGGTCAATGCCAATATCACAACTACCCAGCAACTACAGGATGAACTTCCATCCCTAAGTCCAGTTTTCCGTTTACCAATGACTGCTAGTCTTACATGTATTTAACTTCAGCTTGTTCTCCCTTACTCAGCAGATGAACAAGTTTAGGGTTCAAGGATATTGACTCCTTGGAAATTGATTAAATGGAATAATATCATCGAGCGTCATTAATATGCTCTGAATTATCTGCCCTGTGGTTTATGTGTCCATTGATCATCATAAAGAACAAGGTAGAACAAGGTAGGATATCAAATGTAAGCTAAACGTGACCAATTTACAGTTCTCACAATCTTCATCACTGATCTAGTTGGAGTGTTTTCTTAACAGACCAGTGGTATTAGCTTAAAAAGCTAACTCTAAATTGATAAGTATGAGCCAAATAGATTCATTTCATTTAGTGCCATAGATTATACATTCTGAATTAACATTTCCTCCATATTGTGGAGTTTAGTTTCATTTGGCTTTAATAATGTCTAAAGCAATTTTGGGGAACTTATTGTGATTTTTTTAAAACAATGTGTGATCAGTGTTATTAGATGCTAAGAATTGCAATTCAGGAGTGGCTAAAGGATCATGCCACAATTCCCCAAATTTCTTACGATTGTTGAGAACAATGGAATTCTAATTTTCAAAGAAAGGATCATTTGGATATTAAATATGATATAATGGAATATATTTTGATTTTAAAATGATGACAATTTAATAACAAAATGAAAATTATGAGCTCATATTTTTATATCATGACTTGTTCCGATCTCGGACCAAAACTTACAGTTGCAACAGTCCTGCAGCAAGTAACATGTTGCCATTGCCATCCACACCCTACTTCCTGCATAGATTTTATGCGCTAAGTTTTTTGGGCAGCAGAAAGTACTTTTGCATGACAGAACACTTGTTTTTCACTAATCCTATCCATCCATCCTTTGCAACCTAACATGGAGTAGCGCACGACATCGGTTTATTTAATTTACATACTCTTGTAGACTACAATGACTCCCAAGGCAATAAAAACAACCTTAAAACCAATACAAAAAAAGTCAGTATACAGCACAATGGTATACATTTAACTACAATAGTTGTTTTTTAATTACTTTTCAGACAGGATGGTTGATAAACTTGAGCCAAATCTATATCAATGTTATTCCATATCAGGAGAACCAGAACAGGGAAGCACTTTGCAGAGCCCCCTTTGCTTCTCAATACTAGAGGAATCACCAGTGCATTATGTTGGGAAGCGCACAGTGGATACATCGATTCTACACTAACTTCAGTATGCCTGAAGGTACCTTAGAGTGAAACTATATAGGGGTTTATAGAACAAAAATAGCACTATAAATTGCACATCAAAATGGTAATCAAAATGGTCCTGTAACGCAAATAGTACAGCTGTGACAATACACTGAATATTGCATTTTGGAACAAGTACAGTTCCTAAGTAGTCTTCCATGCATATAGAATTGCAGATAGAGCCATAGTTGACGTACCAGCCAAAACTGGGCAAATCCCACACCCAGCTATAGCCTCCCACCTGTCTCACAAGCAATCCAGATGGACCCCAAGTCATGGAATTACTTCTTCAAAGAATTAGCACTTAATCCAAAATTAGTATCTAGACCTGCCAACCCTTCTAAACAAGCAGCAACTTCCTCTTGCTAGCATTTGTTCCATTCAGCCCCTAAAAACTTCCAGACCCATGATAAAAATTTAAGCATCTCTGCCTCAGTCCAGAGTAGAGAAGTTAAATTCTAGGTCATTGGTGTACTGATAATACTAATTACCCAAACTAATCGGTAAGTTTTCCCAGGGGTTTTAGGTGGATCTGCAAAAATACTATGGAAATGATTGAATCCCGAGGTACCTTACAAAGAAGCCGCCACTGAGCTAAAGGCCTCTCCTCTATTACTGCTATTTCTGTTCCTTGCCCAGGTCTGAATGAGATCAAAAAGAGTTAGGATAATCTATTTCTGCACTGTAAAATAGAATTAAAAGAATCTTGATGCAATCATATATATGATTATCAAAGGGTTTTCCCCCTCTCATTCTCTTTTTGTATTTGATCAACGAACAAGAGGAGATAAAAGGTGCACAAAATACAGTCACAGGACTCTGCACAAAATTCAGAAACAACAAAATAATGGGAATTCAATTTTTCAAAGATTGATAATTAGGTGGCTCTTGGCCAGTTGTTAGGTTTCAGGTTGAACCTTGAGAAGGTAAAAGAAGATAATCTCATGTAAGGCATGGAAAAAAATACTTATTAATAGATAAAATCATCTAAGATGTGGTTAATCTGCTTTTTAAAAGATAAAAGTTCCAAGTTATGAGGTAGCTTTAGATTTCTCACATTTATGCCTAAGATTTTGTTCTTCATGTGCTGAATAATACTTATAGACACTAGATGGCATATTGGTTTACTTTTTCACAAATGAATGCCAGATGGATTTGTGTGGACTTGCTCCTTTTCCTGAAAGAACATCCTTCTCAAAGCAGTTAACAAAAATAAAAAAAATAATAATGACAAAGCTAAAACAACAGTATTTTTTTTTTAAAAAGCAGAACCATAAAGTAATAGCAACCATTACAATTTATTAACTACCTTTTTCATTAATTCAAACAATACAGTATGCATTGGAGAACAATAAAAACAAAGCATTATGTATTTGTAAATATAATCCTGCAATGGTACCATTAACACCATCAAACAACATTTGCCTATCCAGATTCTTGGGAAGAACTTGATAGGTGGATAAAAATGCCAAATCCAGTCTAAATATCTAGTTGACTATACAATGAACAACAATAATAATAACAACAAAGCTATAACTATCTTCTGTTCCTAGATGAAAAGCAAAATATAAATCAAATGATCAGTTTGATGTAGTTGTAAAGGCTAGGAAGTAGGCACGGTCAAGGCATTTTTACATTTGTTGCCAAAAAAATTGCAGGCAGTTTACATGGATCAAGAGTGACTTGAAGGCACACATTTGTTTCTTCAATAAGTCCTGTTTAAAGTGAGACAGACATATTTAATGAAGAAAGAAGTACCAAAAAGATCCATTTTCTTGTGATGGCCATCGTAGTGGACCTGATCAACAGCTTCATATAAGGATAGGCAACTCTTTACATTCCTTGGAACAGCAAAGTGACTAACCAACAAGCAAGTTGGTTAGCACAACACCAACCATAAAGGCAAAATCATGAAACTGTCTCACTTACTTTGGCCATGTCATGCAGAGAATTCACTGGAGAAAGCAATTATGTTTGCAAGAGTTAGCAGTAAAATGAAACCAGGTCAACCAACCAGTCAAAGAACACAGTGACTGGATACCATCAAAATTGACACCAGCCAGAACATAGAAAAACAAAAGAAGTAGTGCAAGATTGGAAGATGTGGAGAGACCTGGCCCATAGAATCACCAAAAGTTGGACATGATTGAACAGATAACTTCATCGCCATCACTCTTTACCTTGGTGCATCCATTCTTGGAAACTTTTAAGACTTGCATAAGACATGCTGGCTGGAGATTTCAGGGAGATGAAGTCCACAAGTCTTAAGGTTGCCAAGACTGGACACCACAGCTTTACATAGTCCGGTCCTCAAACTGGTCCCATAATTTAAAGAAAATAATTTTTATTTTAAGCTGAATTCAGAATTATGGTGATTACCAGTTAAAAAGAATAAAAAGATGTTATTTTATGTTCTTCAAAGAGCAAGGCAGACACATGGTGCACCATATAAAACTTCCATCTTTAAAGGAATCTTTACATAGAATACTTTATGGTCTTCCTACAAAGAGATAATCACAGTGTGCAAATCTGGGGAAAGGATGGACATCTACCAGTCTTGCCTGATTCATAGAATAAAAATCTTGTGGGAATCCCTGAGAGTGATGCTTTCGCTGAAACCTGGAACAATAAATGTTTTGTTTCTGCCAAACCATTGTTGACCTAGATTGGTTTGGCAGAGCTTCCAGAATGCAACGTGGAGTTTGAAACAAAAGATTTTAAAAATTTCGTGTACACCTGAATTAATCAGCCATAATGTTAGGGTTCCAGTAATCCTCCTCAATCATGATTCAAAAGTCCATTTTATTCGGTTAGGTAACTGGCACATCCTAGGAAATCCTGAAACTGAAAGTCCTGGGCTTTCTCTCCAATACCCCCATTCTCTCCTCCCTCTTCCACCAGTCACGAGGCCCAATCACCTTCCTACCATCTTGACACACGCCTTCTCCTTCATCCCATTGTATAACATTATTATGGCTAACATCTTCTCACCCGTCCCCCCTCCCTTCTTTTCCCACAGTTCAGAAAGTGGCAGCTTGGAATACCACTAATGAAGTTTCCCAAGCTGACACAGTATACACGTAGTCCTCGACTTACATCAGTTCATTTACTGATCATTCAAAGTTGCAATGGCACTGAAAAGAGTGATTTATGACCGTTTTCCACACTTGCGACCATTGAAGCATCTCCATGGTCACAGGATCAAATTTCAGATGCTTGGCAGCTGGTTGATATTTATGACGGTTGCAGTGTCTTGTGATCAGCTTTTGCGACCTTCTGACAAGCAAAGTCAGTGGGGAAGCCGTTAGAAGGTCAAATAGGTGATCACCTGACCCGGGGACACTGCAATCATCATAAATATGAGCTAGTTGCCAAGTGTTCTCATTTTGATCATGGGACCACTATGAAGTCTATTCCCTTCTCTTGTTGATTGATTGATTGAATTTATATAGCCAGCCATCTGACTGTTCTGACCCAGGCTTAACAGATTCACAAAGCCGAGTCCTCATCCCAATAAACCCGTTTTATTTACTTTACAGTGAATTCCTCTCCAGCAAAGTCTTTCCTCTCCCACAATCTTTCAAGATAGTTCACAATTATTGACCTTTATTAGGCTTAGAAAGTGGCCAGGCCGATACCTTTCAGACACCATAATACTTGGCAAGAATGCAGGAATGGACTAATTGTTTCCTGCAAACTCCACTAACCTTTCACTCCTCTTTTATTCACTATGGGAGGGGCCATTCATAGTCCATCTGTGGCCTTACTCCCAAGTCGACCCTTGTTCTTTAGCTGTTTCCTTCATCTGGCAACTCTGCACATGTGCACACCGGGAACAGGCTCCAG
>JANHFM010005817.1:323663-334826 GCA_032468115.1 Grayia smithii | reverse complement strand
TTTTGGCCACCTAATGAGAAAGAAGGACTCACTGGAGAAGAGCCTAATGCTAGGAAAGATTAAGGGCAAAAGAAGAATGGGACAAGAGAGAATAAGGTGGCTGGATGAAGTCACTGAAGCAATAGTCGTGAGCTTAAATGGATTCCAGAGGATGGTAGAGGACAGGAAGGCCTGGAGGAACATTGTCCATGGGGTCGCAATGGGTCGAACATGACTTTGCAACTAACAAACAACAACATTATGGTTTATCAATAGAGCAATGCTTGCGTAAGTACACTAGCCCATCACAAATCTTCTCATTATCGCTGTGCTAATGAACAACCAAAACCTCTACTTTGCTCAGTTTGTTATATCTTTATATAGATGATAGGGAAGCATAACGTAGCTGAATAGACATAGAGTTCAAACTTTATTGTGAGATCTGAGATAAAGAAAATGAAAGAGATTTTTTTTTACTTGGAATAAAAGACAAACATGATAACCTAGATTTGAAAGTATGTACATTACTTTAACATGATAGGTAAAGCCTAATAAAGAGGAAAACAGAAGAAAACATAATAGATATATAAATAAATTATGATTTGGTATTAGTTAAGCATAAGCTTCATAATGATACAGTCTTGATTCCCATCCTTATCTGTTTTTTTTTAAGTGGTTACTTAATTTGTTTTTGCCTTCAAAGAGCAAATTAATTAAATTAACTATCAGGCAAACTTGCATAAAACAGCGATGGAAACTTGCACAAAATCAATAGAGAAAAGGGAAACACAAATAACTCCAAAAAGCAAAGCTATTAACTGAGAAGTAAATAAGAGCATATACTAAAAACAAATTGTATCACTGAATCCTCAAATGGAAGATATTTTAAAAAGATAATTAAAAAGTCAAGATCAAAAGAAAAGTAAAAAAAGAGCAGTAGGAAACAACAACTAAAGAATCCAGACAGCTGATTACACATGCATAATAAAGATATATACACTATATTTAAAACAGCCAGTTTAATTATCAATATTTTAAGTATAAAAGGAAACAGCAACATTTATATGTTGAATACATACATCTTTTTCTTTTTGGAAACTATCTACTTTTTCTTTCAGCATCTTGTATTCAAATTCTAGTTTGTCTGCTTTTTTGGATTCTTCAGACAATCTGTTTTGAAGTTCAACCACCTGCAATAGCAAGAAGGATCACAATGTATCTATATAAAAGTGTAATTCTTCATTAAGAGCCAGTAATAAACGTAAAATAAATCACATAAACTTTTAAATTGATATTTTCTTTTTCCTTCCTTCTCTCCTTTTCAGCTTCTCATTTCAATTATAGACATATTCAAATCTACAACTATGGCATTTCAGTGGTAACTTAAACCTGGTTAAAAATTTACAATGTTTTAATCTTTTAAATTCTATACCGAATACAGACATACCAACATTTTTCCAGTACAATCAGTACTCTTGGGAAACCTGGAATAATATATATATTCCAGGTTTTCCAGTGGTACTGATTGCCACTACTAAGTTTTAACACAATAATTTATTGTTATGAGAAGAAACCTAAGCAAATTTATGTATATTCCCTGTGTCACTTAGTTCAACCAATGTGGAGCGTTTTGAAGCTTCTACTTAACCTAACAGGAAAAAATATTGCAATATATTAAGTGATAGCAATGTTAATAATTGGACTCCTAGCATTGAAAAGAACACGTCTTTATTGATGAAAGAATAAGGTCAGTTAACGTCCCACAATCACTACATATTTCCCATTTTGATTTGGCAAAATTATGGTTCCTATTCAAATCTATTCTTTTATTGAGATATGTTAACAAATAGAAATGAACACAATAAGGAAATATACCAACAGATACAAATGAAAAAGAAATTGGCAAAAAGAATTTGATTTGAAAAGATATCAGACTCCCAAATGACTCTACATAATTAAAAAAGGGGGGAAAATTACAATTTAACAGAGAAAACAACATATACATTCAGGCAAAATCACTCAACACGTAACCAGA
Organism: Grayia smithii; assembly: GCA_032468115.1. Lineage (NCBI taxonomy): Eukaryota > Metazoa > Chordata > Lepidosauria > Squamata > Grayiidae > Grayia > Grayia smithii. The sequence continues at coordinate 332,812 of JANHFM010005817.1, read as the reverse complement.
GGGAAAAAAATTAGGGGTTTGGCAAACAACCTAACCTTAGGCCTGGGAGCACACCATGCCTATTCCAGCACCCAAGCTACCAAACCACACTGGCTCTCAGGAGAAAATGGCAGTGACTGGCATAAATTATTTTCAAGATATTTTTGTTCATTCCTGTCCTCACCTGCCTCTTATATGTTTCCAATTGACTGCGAGCTGCATTGGCTTTCCTCAGTTCTTCTTCCAAGCTCACCGTGTTTTGCATGTACATTGTGTTTTTCTCTTCCAAAAGTTTTACTTGCCTCCGAAGATCTCCAAGATCTTCTAGCTTCTTTTTGTACGAGTCTACTTGGCTTTCTAACTTGGCTACTTTGTCAGAGGAGTGCCTAGAAAGAGAAGTGTTGCCAAGACTCAATCATTAGAATCACTTTTCAAATATATTTCAGTTTATTGGAAAAGTAGCCTTAGATTCATCTGTTTAAGTAAATATTAAAGCTGTGCTACTTGCAGGGAAATGGGACAGGAAAACACATTCAGCAATTCTTGATCTTCACTGAAGACAGGGTGTACACCTGACTGCATTCAGCCATGGCACTTTGGGACTTTCCAGTGTTGGAACCTCAATCCTCTTGGAAACAGACAACAGAAAAGTCCATTTTTCTTTTTGAATTTGGAGGAACAGTTCCAAACTTGGAGGGGTCACCCTAGACAATCCTATGTATCCCTAGAGTACTTGCCAGTTCATCATCTAATATCTCATAGCAGCTGACAAGGAATTAAAAAGATGAATTCATAACAAATTAATGAAGACATAATCATCCTACAGCATAATATAAAACTGCCCAAGCTACAGTAAATGGACAGCTACTGCCCAAAAAATGAAGATGGGGCCCAGGAGTACAACTACAAAAAAAAACTATGTCCAGTTCTCACAGTGATTTAATCTGTAAGTAGAATCTAAGCATCCAAATAAATTTATATTGGTGTTAATGATCTTGCTTACTATAGTACTTTGCATTAATTGGAGCTACTGGACAATTTTCAGGGAACATCACATGTAATATTGGTTATTGAGCATAGCCAACTTTAGGGGCAGGACATCTGAGGGATCACCTTTTTCTAAGAGTCTCCACCCATCTAACTAGATCAAGCAGAATGACCATGCTGCAGATCCCATCAGCCAAAGAATGTTGACTGACAGGAACCAAAAGATGACCTTTTTCCACAGTGGCCTCTGCTCTATAGAACATCCTCCCTTCAGAGATTGGAATGGCCCCAACCCTTGTTAGCCTTTCATAAGGCCTTAAAAACCTGGCTATGTTCCCATGCCTGGAGTGCCGAATGTGTTAAGAGGCCACAGAATCTTGGCTGTATTGCTAACTGCCCAAGTATCTCGCTCCTATGTATATTTAATCTGGATGTTTTTAGTGTTTTTAATTGTTTTAATTATAATGTATTTTTTGAATTGTAAGCTGACCAGAATCACTGACTGAGATGGGCAGCTATAAAAATTATTGAATAATGCAATGTTGGATTTATTCTAATCAACAGATAATGAAACTATATCAGAAAGTATATAACTTAAAGCAGGAATGTCAAACTCACGACCCGCAGGCTAGATGTGTCACATAATGGCCACGCCCACCCCCGGTTTAGTGAAGGGGGAAAAGTCGCAATATGTCACATGCCAGAAGTTTGACACCCCTGACCTAAAGATTTAAAATGATTTACCTTAATACATCCATCTCATCTTTCAGAGATTGAGCTTCTTCAGCCAGGTTTGTTAATTCTTCGTTTTGTTGCCGTAAGTCTGCAATTTCCTTTTCTAACTCTTCGCAACGAATTCTATAATCATCTTTTGCTGCTTCTAATCTGAAAGAAAACACTACAATATATTACACAGGGAAAAGTGTTTAAAGTTCTCTTCTGTGTATCTACTTTAAAACAAACAGACAAATAAATAACCCTGAATTATACCACTATAAGGAAAAAAAAACCTTGGATGTTCAAAAAACATTCAACAACAGCAAATCATAACTTTCACTCCCTCAACATTTGCAGAAACTGTAATTTCTTATTGGGTACATATATACAGGCAGAAACATGGTTCTATTAGCAGGCTTTGGTTGATTCAGAGTCAATCAAGTGGCTTGTATGATTGTATTTGTTACTGCCATGTTACTGTTGACTTTTAAAGCTCTATGTCATATCACCGTATGTGAGTTGATTGGCCATTAATAGTGAATCTACTTAATAAACAAATAATACTACTTAGTAAAAGAAAATTATGCATACAACCTTTGAAAACCATTTGTTTTCCCTAAAGTAATGCAAGTATTCTGTGGATCTAGGTTGAGCTACCAATTGGATCTTTCTAGGCTGCACAGCAAATAATTAAACAGAAATATATCCAAGAAGTTAGAAGTGAGACATCAAGTAGCCTTTTAATTATGTATTTTTAAGGTCAGCAAAACAAATAGCATTAATGATCAATGCGACCTTTATGCAAATCTGGCATAAAAGTGGCGAATTTAACAGCTTTATATTTTTAGGATTATTGGCAACTGTAAAACATTTCACAGTTTTTAATCTAAATCACCATAAACATACACATTTTCTTTCAGCTGTTATTGCTTTTAAAAAAATCTCTTTTAATCCTCAGGATCCCAGCAATAGAGATTTTAATTTACACCTCATCAGTCACTGACCCCAAAAGTGTTACAAATAGACATACCACACAAACACTGAGCAATTAGTAAGAAAGCTTTTTAGTACCTTACTCATGAAGTACTTTTAGAATCTTACTATCTAAATATTGTTGGCTGGTGATCACAATAATAAAGATTAATGTAATCTGCCTGAAATCATTCTATAGGATCTGTGGTGATGCAGTGGTTACAATGCAGTATTGCAGGCTAACTCTACCAGGAGTTCGATCCTGACTGGCTCAAGGTTGACTCAGCCTTTCATCCTTCTAAGATTGATAAAATGAAGACCCAGATTGTTGAGGGCAATATGCTGTCTCTGTAAACCCCTTAGAAAGCCATAGTTTTCTCCTGATTTGTTTAATAATAAAATTAATTTTAAATTGATTGGAAGCTCTTCATTCTAATGGCAGATAAAAATGAAATGAGCATTTCTTAGTGGATAGTATATTATTATGGAATTCTCACCTGAAGGTTTCCTCTTGGAGTTGTTCCAACTGTGTCTGGAGCTGTAGATGTCTACGTCCTGCTGGACTGTTTGGGTCTTCTATGGAATCAGACTGATTTAAGCGTTCCATTAAGATCTGGTTCTCTGCTAGCAAACTACTTTTCTCTTCCTGCAATGCGGCAACCTGTAACCAAAATGCACCAGGCTTCACCAAGAGCATACTTTGATAATACTATGAAAAAAACAGCATAGCACTTTGAATCGGAACTGTGTTACCGTGAAATATCCTTCGCCAGTATCGCTTCCTTCTAGGACTAACAACTGGGGCTCATGTATTTGATATTCTCTATCCATCCCAACGTATACTCACTCACCTATTACCTTACTGCTTAATCAGAATAATTTGGATGTAACTTCTTCTGAAAGTAAAATACCTTGAAGGATTCTTCTATTATTACTTCTATTATCAACTCAAGATTGTAATTCTATCTATAATTAATTTGAGATTAATGAATGAAAGTCATTCATTCCTAAAAAAGGATTAAAATTTAAGCCTCCCTACTCCTAGTCCAGCCCTTAATTAATAAACACACTGATTGTCTCTCTCTGAAAATGTTAGAATATTATATAAATATTCTGTGGTTTTTAAATAAGGCAATAAATCTATATCTATGTCCATTCAAGTCCATACTGCCAGATATAAAATACTATTCAAAACAATGATTTGAACTGCCTACCTTCATCTGATTCACTAAATTAATAAATAAAATATAGTGCTCTCTCAGATCAATTTCCCTTTTTTTAACAGTATACACACAATGATACAAGATTGATTAATTGATTTTAAATTATCAATAATGATGTGGTGTACCACTGGTTCTGACACAAACAAGACTTAGGATCACAAATTTGCTCCTCATGCACTGATTCTTTTTATGACCAACCCTACTTTACTTGGTTATGATTAACCTATACTTGAATAAAACAGACTTTGTTTTGCTATGAAACAGAAATCAGGAAGAAAGTAGGGAGGCAAATGTAGGACACTATAAAGGCAGAGTTCTACTACTAGAAGTAGTTCTACAAGATTTTTGAAATCTGCTTGTTTGTTTAAAATAACGTATTCATTATTCCACTCAACCTTACAGACTGTTGACTTACCAACCAACCCAGCACTTTCCACTTTCATATGAAGGATTTGGGGTGTTTTGATTGGGTAAACAATGAGCAAGTCAAAAAAAACAACACTGTGGGAACACTGTTATTAGGTGGACAGGGTTGTTCAGTTTCTCCCTGTTTGGGGTGTTGATCTGCTGCAATTTTCTTTGTTTTCTAACCCATGGGAATGGGAAACTATACAGTGGCTGTAGGTTCATAAAAAAAGCAGCTGAAAACCTACAGACTACTTTCCCCTGTTCATGCAACACTGCAAATTATAGCAAAATTCTGTGCCTACTTGCATATCCAGTTCATGGCATCTCTGAGCAATTTCTTCTTTGGTTGCTAAGGCTTCATTTAATTCTTCCGTTGTTTTCTTCAACTGTGTTTTAAATACAATATATTTTTATTTATTAAAAATAGTGGCAAACATTTTGTATCAGCAGTAAACCAGGAAAGGTGGCTTCTTTAAGGAAGAATTCTTACCAGGTCAGATTACTTGATCCAATCATCTCATTTCTGTCTATTCTATCAGGTTCTTGCTCATTTTAAGTAAAGAAATAAGGGACTCAACTGTATATCTGCATTGAAAGTAGCCATTCATTTCAATTCAATGAAATACAAAATGTTTTTGATGTTGAGCTGTTTACTGCAATAGCTTGCATAAGCATTTGTTATAATAGCCAAACACTCTTTAGTATGGCTTTAGAAATATCATACAGTAATCCTCAACTTACAATGTCAATTGAGCCCAAAATTTATGTTGTTAAGTGAGAAATTTGTTAAGTGAGGTTTGCCCAATTTTACGACTTTTCTTAACAGATTTGTTAAGTGATTCACTGCAGTTGTTAAGTGACTGTAGCTTCCCCATTGAATTTGCTTGTCAGAAGGTTGCAAAGGACTCATGTAACCATCATAAACATAAGTCAATTTTATTCACATGACCATGAAGATGCTGCAACTGTCATAAATGTGAAAAATGGTCATAAGTCACTTTTTTCAGTGCCATTGTAATTTTGAACAGTCACTAAACGGACAGTTGTAAGTCGAGGACTACTTGTGTAAAATAAAGGCAACTTAAGAACAAATAATGCATCCAAAGCAGGCTTGATGTTCCCTTAAATGCTGGGAAATAATTCAGTCATATTAAGTAAATTATTTTTTGAAAAACATTAAACATAATTCCAAATTCTGCCTATTGAGAATAATGGCATGAAACATAGTCCCAATTATATTCAATTTATTATGTTGCATTATACTGAATAATGTATTAATGTACATTGTTTAATAACATGAGTAGCATTTCTCTAAAATAATCATTTTTTTAGATATGTATTGGTAAAGAACCTGACTGCTAGTTTAAAAAGAGTCATAGCATTTTTGAGATATAGCCAGTTTGACAGTTGAGATGGCAGAGAAAGAAAATAATGCTACAAATGAAATTAACAATCTGATTTTATATGTAAAGAGACAATATGAAAAAATACTGGGTTATTTTACTCAATGCCAGTAGTATCAGTTTTATAAAATCAGATGTTTTTGCATCTCCAGCTTTGCCTCTAATTAGCTTTCAAAATTTCTCACTGGACCTGATAAATAGACTTTTGCTTTGACCTTATTTCTGATAATAAGATTTTAAAAAATCAAAATGTGGCATAACAATGTCAAGGCTGCCTTTTGGCAATGATACTAACAGAATAATTATATTACTTTATTGATGCTAATTGCAACTCCTACAATTTACCAATTCCAATAAGAAACTAATTTGCTGTCTGATTCCTTTACACTTTTCCAAATAAATTAAAGAAATAAACTGATTAAAAACAAAGCAAAATAGATGGGTGGCTCCAAAATTATGCAAATTGAACTCTACTAATGGAAGGAAAAACCAGCAGTAGGTGTTACATACCTGACGGTCAAGATCAACGTAACCATCATTTCCAGCAGTGACCGGAGACTCTTTACTCATCAACTGCAATAAGATCACACTGGATTAGAAAAAGCAAAAGACTCATTTGTATCTGTATAAGAATTAAGGGCATTTAAAATACAAGGTACTGTATTATGGGTGTTAGATATGTCCTTATTTAATCAAGAAAGCAATTTACATTTTACTGTTTGGGTCAACATAGCTAATTTTAGGGAGAGAAATAAGAATTAGAAACATTATTTTTAATGTTAAAAAGATGCTTGGGCTGGATACATAGAAAATAATATTTCTATATTTTCAACTTAAAACCACTTACTACTTGAGTACAATGTTTAGGTTATAAAATATTAAAACTATACATATTATAACATCAGGATATACTAAAGCAATCTCACTTATTATTAAGTCAGTAATATATGAAAAATTTTAAGATTTGACCCAAAGGTGCTTTTTTTCAAGAGGAAACTGGACTTTCTGGTTTCTCTTTGAAGATGTTGAAGCACTTTTGCTTCAACATCTTCATAAACCAGAACCAGGATGATTGAGAATCTCCATAGACTTTTAAGATGTGATTCTTGCCTTGTATTGCTATATATTTTAAACTAAGCAGAGAACACCACAGATATAAACTATGAAATAAGACTATTCATGCCAACAATATGAATTTTTTAAAAAACACATGCTTACACTATATTTTTCATATCTCAAAAACTATCCAAGATTATATTATAATCCACATTTAATAATATGAAAAAACATATTGTTTTATTTAAAAAATGAATCCAAATTTGTCTCAATAAATATTTTAAATGTATCCTTCCTTATTCAAAAGCAAAAAGATCTGATGACTATACTCAAATTCCCCAATTCCTTTGAGATTAGTTCCTCTTTTTTTTTACTTCACTAAAAATTATTATAATTAATGCTTTACTTATTGAGGCACAAAATAATTCCTCCATCACTACAGGATCTTTTTACTACTCTGTAACTTATTGCTACAAATACTTATACTGTTCATAGACTAAATGGTCACATAGAAGAGAAACAAATACTGTAATATTACCAAATATACTGCTATTCAGTAAAATACAGGGTACATCAGAGAATAATAAAATTAATTCCCCAGCTTTAAAAAAAATAGCAATAAATGAAACTTGATTTGCAAATAGAAGGATTTCAAGTGGTGATATTACTGAATGGCAATTGCGAACAGGCATTCTAAAAGGAAGGAAGAAGACATTGTTGTAATATGCAGCAGTATATTCTGCTCTTGAAAATCTCGTTTTTCTACTTGCATTAATTTCAGAGAAGCAAGTGCCTGAACTGCACCAGCATCTTTTGAATCCTTGCTATTGATCCTCTGCTATCACATTAGTGTGGGTTGGTTCTTAGAGATTTACTTAGTATACTACCTCTTCATCCCCACTCCCAAAAAAGTCCTGTATAAACCAGCCAAAAAAATTGTTAGTACTGGATACACATGACCAGAAACATGGTCACGCTGTACATTTGTATTCCAGTGAAATAAAAAAAAAATACACAGTTAACTACTACTGCACATACTACAGGATTCAAGAAGAAAAAATAAAACAACACCATAAATGTAAATATATAGCTCTGGGTTGAACTGTTGGGCTATTGATGTTTTCTGAATTTGATTTTCTTCTTGCAGATATTTCATTACCAGACTAGGTAACATCGTCAGAGCTCTAAAGTGGGCAACTAATCACCCCAGCAAGCACCAGAGAATAGCATGGCATCAAGAAAAAGCAGTAAATTCATCCTGCTCAAACAGATACAAGCTATTAACAAAGCCAATGTCAGAGCACTGATAATGTTATATAGTCTGGTAATGAAATGTATCCAAGAGGACGAAAACCAAGTTCAGAAAAGACCTATAGAATTTTTTTTCCTTTATGCATGAAATTTTAAAAGGGACAATTTCATGAGCCAGGTTGTAAATTTCTTTAAAAAGTTTTTGGAAATTTTGCGAGTCAAACTGAGAGCAGAGCTAAGCCACGGTAGACAGCATGCTGATCAGTTGTTTGGCAGCTTGTTGCACAGGATGGTAGCAGCATGTCCCAAAGGTGCTTTTTCAAGAGGCAAGTTGCACCTTTGGAACAATCAATCATGACTTGGATGACTGAGAATCTCCATAGACATGATAGCAGCAATGCAGCCAGCAAAGCTGGTTATTATACATTTGTCAGCCCACCACTCACTACATCCCAATCAATTCAGTGGTATTTACTCTCAGGAAAGTTCACAAAGATTTTCCAAGTTATTAAGCCTTCCCTATTTCACTAATAATAATGAAATTCAGTTGTTAAAATATTTACTGCTAAATATCCTATTTAAAGGTTTGGTGGAAAATTAATAGGAAAGGGAATGTAAGAGCAGGACCAAGTATTAACTTTCAGAAATGTAAATGTACATGAAAGCAAAGTGGAGCATATTATTAATTTATGTTTAAAAATATTTCATCTATCATCTGATCCAGTTGTGGGTCGCTCCCAGTTCTGTCTGGTTCTATAGAACTGGTAGTAAAACCGGTGGAAGGCTCCGCCCACTGACTCGGACATCACCATAGCCCAGGGGTCAGCAAAATGCGGCTCTAGAGCTGCATGCGGCTCTTTGGGCCCTCTCCTACGGCTCCCTGTCAGATGATCCCACCATTGGGAGGCCCCACCTCTCCCATGAGATGAGGATGGGAGGGAGGAGGAGAGAGGGAGAAAGAGGGAAAAAGAGAGAGGGAGAAAGATGAGAGGGGGGAAGAAAGAGAGAGAGGGAGGGGGAGAGAGAGAAAGAGAGAGACCTGTTTAAAAGAAAATACCCCAGCATGGCTGGGGGCAGTGTCATGTGACTGGGTGGGAGTGAGTGATGTCAAGTTGGCCATGCCCACCCAGGTTTTGTGGCTCCCGGTGTTTTG
>JANHFM010005817.1:252507-267427 GCA_032468115.1 Grayia smithii | reverse complement strand
GAAGTCCACACCTCTTCAAGTTGCCAAGGTTGAAAAACACTGTTCTGTAGCTTTGAATATACCATATTTGCAAATGACTTTTCGAGCCTGGTTTAATTCTCATTTCTTCCACAAGAAATAGAACCTTTTCTTTCATGTGTACTCTATCTACAGCTTCAGCCTGCATGAGCCACCCTTCAATTATGTGCCAAAATACTTTGTGGATAAATATTTGTTCTGCTGTCTGAGACGCTACCTCACTCCTGTTTCCACAGGCTTTTAATCCAGCATTTTTTGCTTACTCCATCAATACCATAAGGTGCTTAAATAGAAACTTAAGTACTTTGCAACACAAAACTTGTTTGTATGTGTGCTTTATAATGCTTAATTCTTTTAGAATCATACCAAGACTCTAATGCTTCCTGCTGCTCCCCCACTACAACTGCTAAATTTGCAGAGCAAAAAGACAGCCCTATCTTTACTACACAATTGCACAGGCTCATCGTGTTTATCTTTTATAGATGTTTGAGATTTGAACATATGACAGTGGTATTCTTGGTCCCATTTTACAAGATATATCTAATATCAATCCACCCAAGGTAACATTATTTGGCTACAGAGCTTGGACAATGGGATAGGGCTGTTGCCTTGAAACCTGCCCCTTCTCCTTCAAGGTGAGGATCCTGAAAAACGCAGGACTGGATACTGGCTATATTTGCAGTCCCTTCTCTTCTTTCCCAATTGAAAAGAAGATCCAGGTGTGCAAATAAGATTTCTCTGCTAATAGCCTGAGCACCTGGAAGATCCTAGAACAGATCAGTGGGATGAGAAGGCGAGCTTTTGAGTATGATCTTGCAAATTAGATCAGATGAGTTAAGAGACAGAGTCTTTTGCTTGTGAATTGGGAGCGAATGTATTTTTGCAGATTTAGATTTTGCTCTCAGTAGTGAATCTGGGATATAGCAAGGGAAATAGACACTATACTTCAAATGGCAACAGGAAAGAAAAGAGGACTGAAAGAAAAGAGATGGATTACGCATTGGACTGGATATGTACAAACAGGGGACAGCCAATTCTGTAGCCTAGTGACACTGTTGATGAGTGTCAATGTCAGTTCAGATTAAAGCATCAGTCATCTATGATTTAATTATACATTAAGGAAAACTAGGCTGATGAGTTTGATCCAACTCTACCTGTCTACGTATGGTAGTACACCAATGCAGATTAGAGAATTAGGGAGGATTCATACATTGTGATTGTGGTCAATAAAGACTCCTTTGTTTTCCCGCCCATAAACCCATCTAAACTGGATTTGCATTTGTTTGCACCTGACCAAAGAGACACATTGAGTTTGCTATTGTGTTCTACCTATCCTTCATGGCCCATGTCTTATCCAAACTGGCAAAAGCAACAGTGTGTTGGAGAACCAAATATGATAGTCTTTGGAGTTTCATCTTCCATACTTTGGCAGTGCTGGCCCAGGACTTTATGGTTTACATAACAACTATACATGCTATCGCTATATATTACCAACTCTGTGCATGGAATGTAGAGTACAATTAATTTGTGCTTGAGCAAGTGTGTGAATAAGATGTCTCAAAGTAGAATTCTCCTTCTTTATCATCCTATTGTCATAGTTTATCTAACCACTTTTGGTGAAATATGGACTGATGACCTCTCTCCTGCCTATAGGGATGTAAATTGATTAGCATGCTCCATGCTTGATAACATACAGGAACTGAAGGATTCCAGAATGTCCTTGGGATTTTCCAAGATAATACGTCAAGGCCAAATTTACTATGGAATAGCAAAATGATGCAATTTTCCTAAGCATACATTCTGCTATGGTCCTCTGCAGTGGTCTAAATGTGTATGTCATGATGTCATTGTGCAAGCCATCCAATTTTACATAATTAAGTTGGATGTATTTATTTATTTCAAAGATTTATACAGCCACCCATCTTGTGTATTGTAACTCTGAATGGCTTACAAACAATAATAAAACCAATAAAGAGTAGTACAGGTGCCAGATGTTGACAACATTGCAGCTTGTAATGGATATGGCACTTCTCAAATGACCTACATAGTGCCGCACATCAGAAAACAACTTGTATTGTATATTGGGCTTATTTTTCACATGGGTATTTTGCTCTTAGTCATTGGTAAGGTTATCCAAGGGATCTTTTGTGACTTTTGTATCAGTTTGCATATACAGGTACCCTGTCTCCTGACATATTCCTTCTTTTCCTCAATCTAATGGTCAGCAGCAATTTCATGAGCATAATTATCTTTGCTTCCTCTCTAATGGTTGAGTATTTTTAGCCCTTGAATCAAGAATATGAAGATAGGTTGAGCATTTAATTCAATTTTTCAGCACTGCCGGAAAAAACTAGTAGATCTACACTAGAGAAATGTTGTGCAGTTCATGATTTAATAATTTTAACTATGCACTAGAAAATGGCTAGAATTCCATATTCACTAGATCAAAGTCATTTTAAAGCAATAGAGCCAGTTGGTCTAATGGTGAAGGCACCACCAGCCTAGAAATCAAGAAACTATGAGTTCTAGTCCTGCTTTAGGTATGAAAGCCAGCTGGGTGGCTATGGAAAAGTCACTGTCTCTCAATCCATTCCACCTCACAACATTGGTATGGGGAACATCGGGGAGGAAGAAGTATTAGGTATGTTTTCTGTCTTGAATTATTTATAAAAATAATCCAGGTGAAATTAAAAACTAAAACGTCAACCCTAGTTAGGATTCAGATTCAGAGTCATCTGTCCAGAAATTAAAAACATTAGGGAATTAATAACATAAAGAACTACAACCAGATGGCTATTAAATTCCATTTTTTCCACTGGAATTTCTACATCACTTGGAATATAGAGGTTGTTTCTCTGCTTGTACTGAACAGAAGAACAAAATTCAGAACTTCCCAATTTGTCTTTGCCTGTCTGTCTCTCTCAATGTGCATGTGTATGTATAGGTGTATGTGTATGTGTATGTGTATATAGAGACCCTTTAGCACAGAGTGGTATCTTTGGGTGAAAATAAGATCTAAATATACACAAGAAATTAAGTCAAGAGAGCAGGTTATATGGCTGAACACTGAAGGAGGCCTGGCACTGGTTGGATGGATCAATCATGTAAGCTAGAGCAGAGGTCTCCAACTTTGGCAACTTGAAGCCTGGCGGACTTCAACTCCCAGAATTCCCCACCCAGCTGGCTTCAAGTTGCCAAGGTTGGAGACCCCTGAGCTAGAGCACAAATCTAACAAATACATAAGACATTTTTTAACACAGGAGGCAGTGATTAATAGTAATTACTATTCATATAGATTTGTGTGTAAATTTCAAGCTACTTTATGATAATTTACTTATGATTCGATTGCTTATTTGTTCCCTATGACTATCATTAAGCGTTGTACCTTATGATTCATGACGAATGTATCTTTTCTTTACACCGAGAGAGTATGCACCAAGAAAAATTCCTTGTGTGTCCATGTCACACTTGGCCAATAAAGAATTCTATTCTATTCTATTTAATTTGTTTCAATGTTCATATTATTTTTTCAAAATAGCTATTTTATGAATAGGCATCTGATCACAAAAATACCTATAGAGATATTTGTGTATTTTCATTTCAGAAAGGTACACAGTATCTATAATTCTCTCTTTAAAGTACACAGTATCCATAATTCTCTCTTTAAAGTTAGTCATACTCACATGCTTAGATACTGATCTCTAAATTGGCAACATATCTTTTCCAGTATATATGTACATTTTACCTTGGCAGTTAGTTTTGGGCAAACTCTTTAATGGGAGTTTTCTGTAATGTATAGGAATATATAAGAAGCATCTGTCTTTGGCTCATTAAGGCAACTTTTTCCCAACATATGCAGCTGTTTCATAAACTGCTCCTAGCTATGAATCTATGCATATGCATTCACAACATGAAATAGTTGTGTATATATCAGTAGGCAGAGAGTGGGGCCAGTTTGGAAATACCCAAATGAGATTGAAGAAAGAGGCAGCTGCCTTAATTAGCCAATGAACAGGGTTTCATACATACTCCTGTGTGTTCCAAAGCCCCTCTTTCCCAGGATCCCAATAGGATTAAAGGTAGTGATTTTCAGCTAAGTGCTAATTTTGGTGCTTCCATTTTGGGAAGATAAAAAGAAGAACACATACAAAATTAGTATGAATATAAAGACATTTTAATGTTCTGATGTTTATATCAAATACTCCGTCAAGTATTTTTTACATACAGTATCTTATAAACATAGTTTTAACACAACATATACAAAATTGCACATTAGAGATTACAAACTCATAAATGTAATCTTTTTTTTATGTAAACAATGTCAGCACAAGAATGTTATACATTCCAGAACGCCCATTATCTCCCACTTTTTCATTTCAGTCTCCATTAATTATTCTGGTTAGAAAGTGATAAAAACCAGAGAATGTCCACTTTAGTCACTACAGGCAGACATGCCCTACTGGTTAGACATACAAGGCAAGTCGCCTTTTAGTCATAAGTGCTTAACACAAAGATTTGAAGATCTAATCCTGTTCCTGTGGAGTCACAGACAAAAGATCCACTATTTGCAACAACAGCAGGTTTGAAATTAGCATTGCAAGATTTCCAACTGCTGCACTGAATAAAAAACATCCACAAACTCAGTTCATAAGGAAACAAAAGCTAACTGCTGCTCCTTGGCAGTATAAATTTGGAGTATTCTTGTAAACATGGATTTAAATCACCAGTCAATGAAAAGGTGTAGCACTTTTATTTCCTCAGTCACTCACTACACTAAAGCAAGATACACATTTAATCAAGTAGAATTATGTGTTACTTTTAAAAAGATGTGTCAATAATAAACACCTTTTAGTTCTACACATTATGAACGTTATGAAAAAAAATACATGACCTGAATGCATTTTTACTGTCCTGTATTTTATGTTTCATATACCATTCCATGCAAATGTTTCAATTCCACAAAAGCAAACCAAAGCTGGAAATTGTGAATGAAGATTTCACTAATTAACATGTGAGTTCACAATCCAGTGCGCTTACTTGAAGAAAGTCAAAACTATGAACTAAATAAAGCTTACTTCCCTACAGACAAGTACTGTATTCAGTTCTGCAACTCCCACCTGTTACTTCTACTAAATTGGAGCTTTTGTTTGCAACTATTGACCATATACCAACCCTTGGGCCTTAGATCTGAAGACTCTCTTTACAAAGCAGTAACTGGAACCGCTTTCTAATTTGGTTCTGAACATGTTCCCAGAACATCAGCCTTCATAAATGTATCTTCCCTATCGACATCTCAAAATCTTGACGCATCTGAATGCTATCTAGAAGTACAATATAAAATAAGCAATACAGTATGATGCTTGTCAAATAAAGCCAACACGTTTCCGACAATACAAAATATACCTGTAGAATATATATTCAATATATCTCTTCAATTCATCTGTCAGGCTGCTGTAGGAAACAGGAGCAGAGCAAGAACAGAAGAATGCCAGATTAAAGAAAAAAAAAGTTATTAAAAATAGCTAATTCTGAAATAGGGGTAAACTATTCCAGACAAGGACCCCAAAATTATTTCCAGTGCATTATCCAGAACTGTGCCCAGTGGTTACACCATAAATTTGTAAAAGGCATTATGACAATGGCAGTTCTATATATGATTTCCTTATTTCTACCACCAACACAGAATTGGCTTTTGATGAAAACTGCAAACTGCCAAGATTCTTGGTGAGCTATCACAACTCTAAGATATCTTTCCTTATTAGTCATCAGCTCAAGCGTATGTGCAGTTGGAATGTGTGTGTTTGTGTGTGTGCGTGTATGTGTGCATTGCTGTAAAGTTGCCTACATTTAATGGAATGTGCTATTTCAGTGCCCATTTGGAAAAAGCTTTTTGGAATGCTTTGCTGTTCCGGGGGGTAGGGGTGGGGGTTCTACTGTTTGAACAAAACACTAAAGAATTTGGTACCCTCAGCAATCACTGTGATCTCTAACTTCAGATCATTTATGAAATTAAGAACCAGTGGTTCCAATACAGAAGTGTGGAGAGATCAATTTCCCTTCAAGCTTTATATCCTCTTGCTAAGGGGAGTATCCATTTATTTTGATTCTCAGTCTTGCAACAGTCTCTGAAAGGACCATCTCCCTTAACCATTTCTTTAATAAGGCCATGGGTTTTTTTACAATGCTTAGCTGCCACCATATCACAAATGTTAACTGCTAAGCAATTAAGAGAAAACAGAATCAGACTAGTCCATTTATCTCCTTCAACATATGATCATATCCTGCAGTTAGTGTTTTTGGAGTTGCACTTGATCTGTTGTCTGACCTGTAACTGCAGTACAATCATGGCACAACTTTCTGCCTTCAGATAATATTTCAAAAATTGTACAACAAACCCTGTATCGTTCTTAGCTCTGAAACTAAGTGGTACACTAGCAAGATATGAAAGGCATGCTTGTTTTAAAGGCACAGGAACACCCTTTTCCTATGATTTCTTATCATTTAAAATGGCATTATTTGGTACTATTTCAAATACTTCATTTGAATATATTTGTAATTATGGTGGTTTCAGATAGACTGTGAGGCCATAGGCAGTACTGCCATATCTGAGAGGGGTAGTATTCAATAAGAAAACAAGGAAAGATAGCCTAATTGGGATACTGGTATTTATTTTCAGAATGAAATCAAAACCCCACTCCAAATTTTAAGCAACTACAAAATTGCTTAAAGTGATTGGTGATGGGGTTAATTTCATATAGACACATGCCCTGTTTTTTTCTTCTTTGACCCCATTACATTCTACTTGTGTGAACCAGCTTTGAGTTCAATCTACCTCCAGAAATCTAATTCTAGATATTCAAAACTAGATTACAGAAAATTCTGCTTCTAGAAAATCATCCAAAAGTCAAAACTGTTAAGTTGCTTTTAAGTAGAACCCAAAAAAGCCTGAACAGAGAATCCCAATCTTGTCAAAACTCTTTCTGTCTCAGGGAATTACCTTGATCATCGCTAAGCCTGAAGTTAGTCCCAATTCAAGGTATGTCTTCAGCATAAAAATAAATCAATTATATATGCCTCTACTATAAAAAGGTAGATAAATAAATCTTTGCTAGATTAAATGTTAATGACTATGCTGGATAAATATTTAACCTCACTTACTACTAAACTACCTAAAATCCTGCCGACTTCATAGGTCTGAGCATGAAGCATTAACTCAGAATTCAACTCATGATGTGTATTCTTAAACACATATATGCACATACTTTTTCACTTCTTAGATGGTTGGATTTCCTTATTCTTCTAAAAACATGACTTTTCTTGCTCCTAAGCAAGAAAAACAACCCATTTTATCAAATTTCAGAAAGAGATATGCATGTTATAGGTTAATAAATAGGTCTCTTCTTGAGACTGACCAACTATGGGGGGTTTTAATGACATATTACTTCACCCAAGGAATTTCAGAATTCTTTCTTGTATGGGACTCTATGACATAATAGTGTATACTAATCAATCAGTGAAGACCAGTGGGTAAAAGATGGGAATCATGGAGCTGGAGACCATTAAAAGGTCTGATCCTATGCATACCTCCTTACCAATGAATCTTCCTAAATATTATATAGGAATGCTATGTTTGGAGGAAAAAGGCTTAAAATATCAGATTTATGCTTTTCTTAGAGAAACACTGGTATCTGCTTTTTATTTAAAACCATTAGCTTCGATTTGTTTCAAAGTAGTATAATTATCATAAAATAATCCAGGAATTCACTATTAAAGCTTCATCAGCAATAGCAGACCCCCTGGAAACCATATTGAGTTAGCATCAATAAATAAAAGGTTACGAGTGTACTACAAATTTCTACTACTCAATCTCAGTAGACATACTCCTGATGGAGACATTTTAAATATTATCTATATAATAACTGCATAATCTAATATAACAGGCATTTTTCATCTATCATGTCAAGTTTCTAGTTTATGTTTCAAACTACACAAAAGGTTAAAACTATGCATTATCTAAGAGAGATTACTCACACCCCACCTAGCAGATTCTTAGACAACTTGAGTATTGCTTCCAAAAAGGAAAATACAACTCAAGCTCATCTGAACAAATTGCCTGAAGACATCATACATAAGACAGGTTGGTAAACTATTATATAAACTTCCCTTGCCCCAAATCTTTCAAATCTACAAAACTAATTTTGCCCTCCACAGAATTGCTAAATAAGCATTTTTAAATCTGATCATGCATAGAAACAGTCTTAAACCTAAAATTATACTATTTTTAAAAAAACAATACTTAAAAATGCAAAAGACAAAAATTATATGATTGCATCTGAATGTCTGACTGCAAAAATTACAGCTAGTTACCAAGTTAAATGCCTCTGATCAAAGGAGCAGGTGTTTATTTACAGTACAACTGCTCAACAGTGGGGAAATACTGACAACAATTAACACAGCAAAAAAATCACTTTGAAGTTTATTGAGCAATAGAAATATTGTCATACTCAAACACATTCAGCTTTGCAACAGAAAACAAGAAATTACAGTAATATGCACCAGGGCCTATGTTTGATTTTTACATCCTTCTGTTCCAGATACATATTATTAAAATGCTTTCTGGCAGCAATATAAAAAGCTAAGCAATGCTCCAGCAAAATTTAAGCACTTTTATATTGCAATTATTTCCATGGCAAATTTTAAAAGTTAATTTGCTTGATATATTGATTTGCTTGACACTTGCCCTAATGTCTTTTAATCCTTACTACATTTAATACTAATAAACATTCTACAACTCCCAGGAAAAAATATGCTATCACAATTAAAGCCAGTGGCTCACTAACATATCTAATGAAAAAAATAATAATTCAATCAAAATTTTCAGGCTAACAGTGGAGTTCTCATAAAGCCAACAACTATTTTCTTACAATGAATAAAAATCCTGCTGTGAAAACATGCAGTGTTTTACATCCATCCTTACAAAACCTATAATAATGAGTGGTGTTTTCAAAGTTAAGTCCACACCTGAATGTATGTTTCTATCAATGACAAGCATTCCAAAATAGAACCAAAAATGATTCCATTGCTAAGTTAAAAAAGAACCGTTGGAAAAGAGTCATGATACATCATCACTCACCAAGTTAGCAACAAAATTAGTCAGCCTTTTTAGCCACACAATCACCTGAGGGTTTATATGAACTGGAGAAGTACACAAGAAAACCAGCTGCCAAACAACTCTTCCTTTTAAAACTCAAGGATAAGATTTCAAATCCCCCAAAGACATCTCTTTTTTTTTTCTTGAAACGTTTTTACGTCAGTTTCAACAATGGACATCATCTGAACCATCAACAATATTAGAATGGGATGTTTGCCTAATGAATTCTTAAGACAGGTGAGTACCATTTAGTCTAGAATTTGGGGAAATGGGTTGTTTTTATAATTACTTAAAGTGCAAGAGACAAAGTGTATAAAAACAAATAGAATAGCTTTCTAATAGTAGTTCAGAGACACATGCAAAAAAACAACAACAACCACATTAATCAGAACAGATGAGAAAAACATAAGGGTGACATTTGCATAAGGATGAAATTTCTTCTCTTGGGAATAAGTATGTTCCCAGTTCATCAGCAATAATGGATAGTCAACCAACAAATGATGCAGCATGTAAACAGGATTTCAAAAACACTGGCAGATTGGTTAGTACATGAAAAAAAAATACAATATTAAAAATATGACATCTGAAAATTGTGTCCAAAATATTGTATTCGGAGAAATTCTCACAGTAAAAAGCTTCAAAAACTGCATACATTGGCAATATTTGCCAAATAAGCTAGAAAAGGGCAACCAATCTAGAATATTTCAAGCACACCATGTTTTTGGCAAAAACTGTTACAACATACATACAGCATTAACAAGATAATGAATGATCCGAGTGCCAAGATCAAAGCAGCTTCACTACGATGTCTTTTTTTTTAAGAAATTGGATGCTGTTTTTGAAGTAGGAATAATGATTTCTCTAAGTTCCTTTTCCAAAATGCAAT
Source organism: Grayia smithii (assembly GCA_032468115.1). Taxonomy (NCBI): domain Eukaryota; kingdom Metazoa; phylum Chordata; class Lepidosauria; order Squamata; family Grayiidae; genus Grayia; species Grayia smithii. The sequence goes on along the minus strand of JANHFM010005817.1, from coordinate 257,372 downwards.
ATTCCAGTACAGAACTTACCTGAGAAATTCTCCTATTTCAGTATTACAACTTCTAGAGAACATTTGAAAACATCTGATTTTGAACTGTTAACAAAATTGGAACGAAAATTATTCATACTAATGATGACTGTGAAAATTCTAGTATAGATTTGCATTCCAAACAAGAAAAAAATAATCACATATGGGGGAAAACAAAGAATATATTATTAAAGTATCTGTCAATCAGTACAAGATGGTTTAATCAAATTATTGTAGGTTTCCTTCACCACAGTTTTCCTTCTACTCCTAAAATGCCAAGATAGATTATTTCACACTTGCAGTGATAGGAATCAAAGCCAAAAGCTCTTAATTGCCATTTTTTTCTGAAAATCTGACTCCCTCATAGGTATCCATCTAAGTCTAGGATAAATATCAACCTATCAATCAAGCAGGTTATGTCAATACTGCTGCATGAAAGAAAAATCAACTGTGCCCTAGTATGTTTTTGACACAATATTTCCAAGCAAATATCCAGGCAAGGGTTTTTACTGCATGGAAAGTTACAGCTGAAACAGAAAATAAAATAACAGGACTTAAGAAAACTGCATTTGGAGAAGGGTAAAAGCTATTCTCTGAACTTATACAATGAAATATATTGGTAGGTACAGCTGTCATCTATGATAAACAGTTTGGCAGAGTTACTAATAAAAGTGACAAAATACTAATAAAACCATAAATAAAAAAACAAGCAAGAAACAATGCTTATTTCTGATCCCATTTTAAAATAAAACTCAATAAACCTTTCAAACTCAGCTTATAAATTTACTTTCCGCCTCCCATCCTGAGAACATTTTTTTACATTTCAGATAAAATAAAATAGCTTAAACATAGTTCTTCTAAAAATATATAGCTATCTACATTTCTATTAATTTTTCCCATGAATTACGGTATTCAAAACATAGTTAAATTAACTGATCTTTTTTTTAAAAATCCAATTTTTTTCTCTGTATAGCACTATAGTTGTGATCATACTGAGAACAATTACAGCTGGAATGTATACTGTAAAAGATAAAACATTTGATATTTTTCTTCAAAAAGATTTCTTTATCGCCTTGCATGTTATAAAAATAAACATATATCCTATAGTTTTAATAAATAAGTGCACCCATACCCCAACTTTGTGCTGGCACAAGAAATAATATAGAGCTCATCGATCTAGGGGTGAAAAGCATTTTCTTAAAATCTGCTTTTTAAATAAATATTTTATGTAGCATAGTAGGCTAAATCTCCAGCATTAGAAATGTGAAATTAGCTTGAATGGCAATGTTTTCATAGCGACAAATTATGTGACTGCTTTCTTTTGTTCATCAAGAAAAATTGCGGAGCCACATACTCCGTAGTACTTCCTAAACATATAAATTTAGTGGCTCTCAAGCGTTTAGCAAATCTAGAGAACCTCTACAGCAAGAAAATAATGAATACTCTGTACACAAAATTCACTTAACTTTGCACATGTCTTCTAAATGTCGAAAAACATTTCACAACTCTATCCACTGGCGAATTCTAGAGCTGCTCTCTCTTAAAAATATGATTTATCTACTGAAATAACTAGCAATATGCATGATATACAAACATATTACTATTCCCTTAATATCCCATCTTAGAAAATCCACACTGTTCATTAGAAAGCTGTAAATACACCTTCAGCAAAACATACTGGAGTGCCTTTAACCATCCCTGGTAACTTTTTTTTTCTTTTTGCAGAAATGCTAATACATGTTACACTCAATGACCTTCAATCACAGAATAAAAATAAAATTTAAGAATCTTTAGAACATATAAAAGTCTTCCACAAAGATAACTTTTGTCCACAGGCATGATCTTTGAAGAGACCTTTGGATTTCCAGCAACAAGACACATTTTTATGTCTAATCAGCAAAGCTCTGGTTCTTCATTTTAAGCAGGGTAAGAAAGCTAGAAAAATAAGCTGGAGCTTTCAGAAGACCAAGAAAGGATCCAGACCCAGACTTCTTCACAGGCTGAAGGTGGTCAGAGGGGCTTCAACTGGAGAAGCTTGACACTTTCCTCTTTCCCTCTGAAGGTTTCTGCATTTGTTTGGTGCTCTTGAAAAGAACCCAACAGCATTACTTCCAGCTGGTTATTACCAATTTCAGTATTACTTTCATTACTTAGGTGACCGGCAGGAAACCTGCTAGTTGCTGGAGATGCTTGAAACTGCCAACCTTTAGTTAAGGATGACAGTTGTTATTTTTTAAAGAAGTTGTTACTAGAAAGGCTAACACTGTGAAGTCCTCCTCTGTTCCATGGGATATTCTTTCTGGCATATTTCTCTCTCTGCCATTACACCAAGTTCTTCTCTGGCTCTTCCAACTTCTATCAGAAACTGGTTAATACCTGCATGGTCTCCCAGAAGCGGAACCTTTCCCTGTCTACTTCAGCTTTTCAGATGAACGAGGAACTCTGCAGAAGCCAAAGGATGTGAAACGAAAGGCAGGGCTTCCATGGCCCTTCCCAAGACCGTGATCAAGGTCTAATCCCCTTTCTGCCATGCATGCATGGCAAAGTTGGGCGCAGGATGGGTCTCTCCTTGTTCGGGGAGGGATCACACGCTTTCAGCAAGCACTGGTCTCCGGTTCTGTGGGTGCCTCCCTGCCGGGGGGCTGACCACCCACTACCAAGGTCTGCGCGGGGGCTGCGGCGGCGTTGATGTGACAGCCACTGGAGAGGTGGCTCCGGACTCGACCTTGCAACTGGGTGACCTGGGCGCGGAGGAGACTGGCGGTGGCGGCCAACTCGGCGTTTTGGCCTTTGAGCGCTTTGACTTTCTCCTCCAAGCGGGCGATGCGCTCCAGCTTGCGCCGACGGCACTTGGAAGCCGCGATACGGTTGCGCAACCTTTTGCGCTCGGCTTTCAGGCGCTCTTGGCTCTCTGCGTCCAGCGGGGATAAGGAGGAAGGCGGCGGAGGGGACTCCCCGGACGAAAGCCCCGAAGGAGGAGGTGGAGGCGGCGGCGGCGGCGGAGCTGACACTATTACAGGAGCTTCCGGCACAGTCTGCGGCTCTTCCAAAGCCCGGCCGGTCGAGCCGGGCGCGGGCAAACGAGCCACAGCCTGGGGAGTGAAAAAAGCGCCGCCGGCCGATGGGCTGGCCGGGTTGAAGTTGCCTAAGGTGGTGTAGACGGCGGGGGGATCCTGCCTGGACGTCGGGCAGCAGGGCCCTCCCGGGTGCTGGGTAGGCGAGAGAGGCGCCGGGGACACCCCAAGCAACTGGTTCTGTTTGTGCAAATCGGCCAGAGCTTTCACGAAACCGTCGGCGAAGCCCTCCTGTTCCTGCGTCACCGCCTGCGGCGGAGCGGAGGATTGGGGAGACCGGTACAAGAAAGGCGCCCCGCCAGCCGTCGCCACCGAGGGCCCTCCGCCGGTGGGGCTGGATGGGCCAGCGAGGCCCGGGCTCCCCGCTTGGATCAGCAATTGTTCCAAGTCGGCGGCCGCCGGCAGCTTCAGCAAAGGCTGCAAAACGGCTGGGCCCACCTCAGGGCCGGCGCCGACGGTGGTCTCCTGAATGAGGCGGTGCACGGCGCTGCTGGTGCCGCCGCGAGGGCGCAAAAACGGCCCGGCCGGGGGCAAGGTGGCATTACCCGGGGAGGCCGCCCCCAAATCCCGAGGAGGAGGAGGAGGCGGCGGCTTCCCTACGAGAAGCAACTTGCGTTGTTGAACCGCCCCGCTTTCCTCAGGCGGCTCAAGTCCCGTCGGTCCTCCGGTTCCGGGCCCTCCTCCGAAGCCCGGCAGCTGCACGAAGTCCGGGAGCAGTTCCAAGCCTTCTTCGCCGTAGTAAGGTGCTACCTCCATCTTCACAGCCACGCGGGCGCCTGTGCGCCCGCCGCCGCTGCTCATGCTGGGCGGGACGGCGGCGGGTTTGGAGTGGCCACGGCCGCCGCCGCCAGTCCTCAGCTCTGTCTGGCTGCCAGAAAGAGGAAACGATGCGGTCCCGGCCGCGAGCTCCGCTTTCCAGCGCGGCGAAGGCTGCAGCGAGTTTTTCACGCCCGGTGCCGGCTTTCCATCTTCCGTCCCTGAGGCAACCCGCCCGGGGCTCGGCGCTTTCGACTTGCGGCTTTTAAAGGGGGAGAAAACTCTTTTTTTTTTTCCCCCTTGCAGCCAGAGGAACTGATGTCAAAATGCCTCGCCCTAGTAGCAGCTCCCGCTACTCCGCCTTTCTTGGCTGTGGCTGCGGCGGCCACACGCGGCCCTCTCGGCTCGGCAACGGAGGGCGGAGCGACGGAGCCGCGTCGCCTGGTTCCGTCTTCCTCCCTTGCTTTCCTCTCTCCCTTTTTCCCGAATAAAACAGGGGTTCGCGTTGAGATCAGCCCGAAGGCGGATAAGAGAAATCAAAGCGAATCCTCGCCGCGAAACTTTTATTGCTCTCCGACGTTGCACTGCGGCGGGGACGCCTCGGGTTCCGGCTAATTCGCTCAGGCTACCAGATTCGCCTGAAAACCAAGGGCAGAAAGGTGCCCGTTTCCTTCCCCCTCGGGCCCCCCCCCCCAAACTTTATTACACAGCGGCAATCCGATGGACGATCCGATAAATGGGCGAAGTAAAAGTGCGGGCAACTACAGGTAGTCCTCGACTTACAAAACAGTTTGTTTAATGACTGTTCAAAGGGAACTGAAAAATGTGACCTTTTCACAGTTATGACCATTGCAGCATCCCCATGATCATGATCATCCCCAATCTAACCCAAACTTTGTGGCCCCATTCCATTTATATTGTTGCAACACTGGCCACACACCAGTGGTGGGTTGCTCCCGGTTCGGTCTGGTTCTGTAGAATAGGTAGCGGTGACGCTGTGACGTCACCGAACCGGTT
>JANHFM010005817.1:209770-220698 GCA_032468115.1 Grayia smithii | reverse complement strand
GAGAGTATGCACCAAGACAAATTCCTTGTGTGTCCAATCACACTTGGCCAATAAAAAATTCTATTCTATTCTATTAAGCCCCAGCTCTACTACTACTTCTATTATCTTGCTGGAGAAAACAATGAACTATTGATCCTTTGCATGTAGAAAAATCGGGCCCTGCTTTTTTCCCTCAAGAAGAGAAAAGCGCCAAATGAAGGTCCATTTGAGAGAAAGAGAGGGCTTCACTTGATGTCCTGTGGGGCCATTGTTCCCCATCTGTAATTGAAGGCAATTAAGTTATTGTGGACTTGTATACAACTTTCATTACATAAAATAAATCAAATGTCTTGAAAAATCCTGGCCTTTGATCCTTGTTAATCGTAGGGTGGATGAGGTAGAAGGTGATTGTATACAGTTCTGTATTCACAGAAGGAAAGAAAGTAATGGACCGAGATCTTTTCAGTGAGCAGATGACACTTGACGCCAGGAGGGTCTTTGCTCAGGTCCATCTGGTGTGCTAGATGCACCTATTCCTAGAGTAAGAGATCCTTCAGGCAGTCCTTCATGCCTTAGTGACCTCACAAATAGATCTCACGGATGGACTGCTGCAATGCACTCGACATGGGGGCTGCCTAGGATACCACTCAGAAACTACAGCAAGAAGTGATAGGCATACTGTGTGGCATTGTTCCTTTTTAAGCTTCTAGATGCAATTCAAAGACTTGATTATCACCTATAAATCCTTCATGGCATAGGGCCTAGGTACAAAAGACCATTTTTCTCTGTCCTCCCCCCACAAATTGTGCTGCAGGACCCTTCAATTAAACAGTATAATCTGTTGGGACTAAGAAGTACATCTTTTCTGTCATGGTGCCTGCCTTGTGGAACATCATTCCCCAGAGAGCCATGCAATTTTCACCCTGCAGCTGTTTTACAAATCTTTGAAAACCTGGTTTTGGTCCCAGGAATTATTGTTGAGCCGCCGTTAGTTTTCTTTTGATGTGTTGGATTGCCTGTTCCAGACATACTTATATTTTTCCTCTCATTCTGTTGCTCCCTACTTTTGTGATGTAAGCCATTCAGTCATTGAGAGTTGACTGGCCTCTATAACCAATAATTCCTTCCTTTCTCATTAAATCTAATTTATTACATCACCAATTAACGAGGTCTCTCAAAAGTTTTCAATAGAATGTAAAATCAAAATAACAGATTTTAGAACCGCTGTAAAATTAAAACTGTTTAACGAATTTTGCCTCAGACACTAATTTAAAGATAATAGGGATAATAGGTTTCTGATATTTTCCTAAATCTTCCCTCTTTTTTCTTTTTCTTTTCTTGTCCCTAAGAAATCCATTTGGCGGGAAAACACAGAAGGTGTTTCCACATAAACACAGCTTCACATGACTGAACAGCTATCCTGTCTTGCTTTTCTTAAGATGCCCTAAAGGTTGGGATGGGATGTCCTAATTTATGCCAGAGTTAGAGCAAGATCTGACTCCAGTCTGCTTCTAGAAGTGGAAGGGAGAAGGGCACCAGCTCAACCTGGTGTCAAAGAATCCCTGGAAAGTCTGAAAGAATAGTTGCATAATGATAATGTGGCTGACCTTTTTTATCTTAATTTTTAACTATTTTAAATTTTAAATTATGTATTTTTACCTGGATTTCGCCCCTTTCTAAATGTGATGTCTTGTTGTTGGTTTATGTCTGTTTATGTCTTTTATTCTTCTTTGTTTATTTATGTTATTGTAAGCCACCCTGAGTCCTTCGGGAGAAGGGCGGCATAGAAATTAAAGAAAAGAAAAGAAAAGAAAGAAAGAAAGAAAGAAAGAAAGAAAGAAAGAACGAAAGAAAGAAAGAAAGAAAGAAAGAAAAAACAAAGCATTATTCCAAAATGTTGCTTCATAATACATTTGCTCCTGAATTTTCACATATAAATGGTTTAACTGAAACTCTTAGCCCATATTTCTGTTCATAACTATTGTCTGAAAAGAGTTACAAGTAAATGCTAGGATATAAACTATAGCTATCTTGATATAAATTATGATTTTAAAAAGTCTTTTATCTCTGGTTGTACATAATCCAGAAATTAACCTCTTGATTCTCATTTACTATCTGTCACTGATTTTTGAGTTACTACTGTATTATGGTTTTGTGCATCAAAGAGATCAGGCCTGTCAAACTGGCAGCCCATAGGCCAGATGTGTCACGTGCAGGCCATGTCCACCCCGGTTCCACAAAGGCAAAAAACTTCGTGATCATTACGATACAGCATGTGATGCAATCGAGTTTGACAGCCATGACACAGATGGAGAAATCTTCCATAACAACGTAACAGGCCATATAACTGGAGAAACTGAGGGCTTAAAAGTTGGGAGATTCATGAGAGAATTATAGGAATCTCAGAGCTTTACACACTAAATGATTGGAAACCGATACAATATGGCAGCTAATTTTTTGAAGTTGTCCTGTTCTAGAATTTTTCAAAAAGCACAATGGTAACACCAAACAATAGTTCAAAGGTCAGAAAGTTATAATAATAAAGTTAAAATAACAGGAGCAACAGCAGGAAAGAGTTCAAAGATAGACAAACAAACAAGAAAGATACCAAAACAACACAAGCAGGCTATGGATAAAATAATACAATCCAAGCACAATTCAAGCACAAAGGAAACCAACAATGGGAGCTGTACAACCAGGTTACATTAACAGAACAAAGAGTCAAATCAGATATTGTTCTACTGAAGAACAAAAACTTACTTTCAAAGCCCCACTCCATCCAATCTGTGAACCATCAGAAATTAACTGTTATACTTGGAAGGAAGGAATGAGTTGACTCATTATCTCCAAGCAAGTGCTTTTACACAGTTGTGGCAATAGGGGTAGAGTAGGGAGAGTCAAAACAAACGAAGTGGCAGTAATAGCATGGTGATCAAATGTACCTCTTTGTACGTGCATGCAACACTGACATATATTCCAAAAGTGTGGAGCATTGATCATGATGCTTCAATCACCTTCTTGCTCGTTTGTGGATGTCACTACCTTTATCCTTTACCCACCTGCAGTCCTTAAAGCTTCTGGTAGTATGACCTTATAAATAACCATTGTATTGTTCACCATATGGGGCAGAATTCCTATATAGATGACTACTAAATGACAAGAATTTTATATAACAGTTTGCCAGGTTATTGCTTTTTTCATTGAGAAATACTAACTTCTTTTAGGACATTCTCCCATCTCTGGACATTGTTGTTCCTCTGCATATATCTTTTCTCTCACATCTGCTTATTTGACAACTCTGCTCATATGATTTCAATATATAACATAAAGTGATTCACGCTGCACTTTCAATCTATATATATAAAAGTGAAAACCACTCATGCCATAATCATGAAATCTCCAGAACTATAAACCCTACAAACTTGAAATTTGCCAAGTATGTTGCTCTTGGCTTCTAGGTGCTCACTAAGAAAGGACTTTTTTTAAAATGACCATCAGAGCATTAGTATTTCCTATATTATTATTAACCTGCTCTGATGCTAAGGAGTTCTACTCCCCCCCCCACCTGAAAAGAAATCTGTTCCAAATGCAAAACACAAGCAGAGGAGAGGAGTTACATTTTCAGTTTTACTTTCACAGCAAGAAGCAGCTTTAATACAGAACACTTGAGCTAAGCCACAGCCAGGCTCCTTCCTGTCTCCTTCTTGCTCACACAGCAAATAGTGTTTCACTTTCCAAACAGCCCTCTGATGCTAAGGAGTTCTACTTCCTCTCCCCACCTCAAAAAAAATCTGTTCCAAATGCAAAACATAAATAGAGGAGAGGAGTTTCACTTTCAGTTTCACTTTCACAGCAGCAAGCAGCTTTACTACAGAACAGTTGAGCTAAGCCATGCCCAGCCTCCTTCCTGTCTCCTTCTTGTTCACACAGCAAATACTGTTTGAGTTTCCAAACTCTCTCACATACTGACAGGATGCTAGTCAGATGAATACCGATGGATACTGTGGGCTGGGACATTCTGCTCCCACTTCCCCTCTATTCCAACTGCCAGTTGCATTATATTAATACACTCTGATGCTGCAGAGTTACACGTTCTACATTAAGTTTCAGGCTGTACTGTAAGTGTCAATTTATCAAGCCCGAGCACATAGTTTTGTAGTGAAGCACGGGCATCCAGCTAGTAATGTCATACTTTTCTCTTTAAATTCTTCTTGTTGGTGGAGTTGGAAGATACGTTCATAGGTCGTTTCTGTGTTGGCCTGTTCTGGTCCTGCTATTATTCTAATTTACCATTTCTATAGTTCATATTATCTTTTTTCCTTTATATTTGCAATTTTTATTATCTGAGTTTCTTCTACTATTCTGCTATTGTTAGGTCTTCCATGTTTGCAATTTTTCTGAATCTCTTCTAGTTCTGCATCCCTGAATATTTTATTTCTGGTACTGAATCTCTTTCGTCTGCTAATAGTTGTTGAGAGATATTTGACTGTGAATAAATTATTTTCCACATTTTAAGTGTTCACTTTAAGTTATTAATCAAGAGAGAATACAGAGTTGAAAAGGGGAAAATAAAGAGAAAGAGAATTCCAAGAATTTGAGCAGGCTGGCGTCCTTCTGGATGTGCATGTATGTTTTGTTCATAAATTAGATGTTCAGCTTTGCTCACAGTTGCTGTTTACTTAGAATAGTAAAAACAATGTAAGTATCTATAAAAAGATAGAAGCCAGAAATTCCCATTTAATTTTCATATAATGTTCTTATATAGGCTCATGTCTAAGTTAAAAAATAGTTGAATTAAAAAAAAAATCTTGGGTTGTGTTAGATATTTTGATGGAAACATAGATCCAATGAGCAGTTGCTCTCATAATGCAAATTTCACATTGGGGAACAAATTAAAAATAAAATCGTAATTATAATGTTTTTGGGTAAATTCTGTATTTAGGAAAATACTATATATTGTCTTAGCCACTGAATCTGAAATGCATTTATGAACTTGGAAAAAATACCAAGTAAGCAGCTCATTATAATTATGAAGTCAGTAAAACAATTTGTTTATTAGAAAATCTTATAATGTTGAGGACTTTAAGCTTGAAGGGGGGAAAAAAATCCCAAATCAAACAGAAAATTATGCATTTATGCAGAAATTGCTGCCTGAAATGCTACATAACATGGGAGGATCTATGCTAATGCTAATGCTAAATAGTACAGAAATTGGTCAGAGAAATTTCCTTTCCATGCCTTCTTAGAAGAATTGGAGTATTCTAATTTGCTGACTGGCAAAAAGTGGATGACAGTAAAAAGAGAGCATGTAATTAAACTATGGAATTTGATTATATATCACTTTAGGTAGGTTTGTCTAAGGAGATTAGACAAATTAATGGAGGCTGTTTATTAATGAGAGCCATTTGGTGGTATCATTCTTTCTCAGCCCTAGAAGGAAGGCCGTAGCAACTCACTTCTGAAAATGTTGCCAAGAAACTTCATGGACTATATTCAGCAGGAGTAAAGACTGACTTGGAAAGACACCACAGACACAAAACTAGTCCCTGTAACCACTGATTACCTTTTGGTATAATTGCTTGGGAAGTGAAAATGTTCTTGAGCTCCTGCTTATGTGATGACCTGTCATGGGGTGGGTTCTTGCCGGGGTTGTAGCTAATCAGAAGCTATAATTTGCCAGATCTGGAGCCTAAAGGCTGTTAATCAGGCCCAGTTTAGATGAAGACTCTAAGCCTGCTCAATCCAGAGGGAATTGCTTGACAAATGCTGTAGCATCCTATGTTTTCTTCTATGATTGAGGATTTGGAATCTGCCTTGGTTATGTCACAGCCTTGGGCTGCAAGATTTCCAGTTACTAGTGCGGAGCCCCTGCTTGTCACAGGGAAGGGCAAAGCCAAAACAGCTGCATTTATTCCAGCCACATGGCTCTAAAAGGCTCCAGAGCAACCTTGAAGATCAGGTGTTTTACCTCAGGAAAGATATGACTTAGGTGTCATGTAGAGTAGCATGGAGATTGAGGTGGTATCTGAATAGGATTACCAGATATCTGAAGAGGCAAAAGAGGACACAGAGAGTTGGAAGGGAAGAAAATGAAGGCATGCTAACAGTTTAATTTTCAACAGTTTTGAACAGTTTAACTTTCCTGGCACTTCCAACAAAAACCAGAGTGGAAAACTGAAAAAGAAAATAGGTATGTTTACATGTATACACAATTACTTTTCCAGCATGAGAAATACTGTTGTTTTTTTCAATCTTAGGCAGTGGTGGGTTGCTCCCGGTTCGGTCCGGTTCTTTAGAATAGGTAGCGGTGATGCTGTGACATCACCGAACTGGTTCTAAGAGTTGCGGACCGAAGCCCCCCCTGCACGCCTGTACTTACCTGTCCCTGTGCGCAGCGCGCTTGCGTGCATGCGCAGGAAGCTTTTTTTGAGCTTTTTTCGCTTAAAAAAGCTTCTGCGCATGTGCAGGAGCGCCTCTTTGGCACGCACGCACAAAGCGCGCCGAACACGCACTCCGCACGCTCCGACCACGCACAAAGCGCGTACACCTATAGACCCGGTAGCAAAGGTAAGTAGAACCCACCCCTGGTCTTAGGGATGTGCTAGAGCTGTCCAGGGGGCAATGGCCTTCAGGGTACAGTTGAGTAAGGTCTTGCCATTTTCAGGCAGGAGGAAGAGAGTGGTAATCAACTAATTAATCAGCTAATTAGAGCTGAGCTTCTTAACTTGTAGTTAACTGATTAAGGAGTTGATTGTGTGATGGAGAAAAACTGCTCAGGGGAAGAAATCTTGTTAGATACTCAAAAAGCCCAACAATATTTGACTATGCCTGCTGGACAGAGGACACAAGGACAAATTCTCCTCTTGAAGACGTCCTCCAGTAACCATACTTCTGAATCAAATAATTATGTAAACCGTTGTAATGTCGCTCTATCCTCCTCCTTTTCTATCCTTACGTACAAATAGCAATCTTAAAAGCATTCAAGTTTAATTATTTTACATAGGGCTCCTCCTGGGAAACAAAATATCATCAGAAAATGTGGCTTGACTCCCTGGGGTTGTAGGGGATATTTAAATGAAAATAAAAACAAATGACTTGCTCTTTTTTCCCCCTCTTCTCCAACAGGATGAAAAAAACCAGTTAATGACAACTAACGTATGGCTGAAACAGGTAAAAATAGAACCGTATTAATTTTAAAATGTTTAATGTTTTAATATCCTGTAAATATTTTTTCAGCTTGTGAGACAGATGTTCCAATGTGGTTTTATGAATCTATAAATCTAGCCTCACCTTAATGGGTATAAATTGGCTTCCAATTAATGCTTTATAAAAAATGTCTAATGCCATCCAATACAATATATAAATGGCTTTACCAATAGAAGATAATATTTGTAGCTCAGGGTTGAACTGGGGGGTCCTTGGTGCTCTTTGAGCTTGGTGGTTTTCTTGCAGGTGTTTTATTACCCAACTAGGTAACATCATCAGTGCTAGCATAAATGGCTTTTGTTTTAACCAATGTATTTGAATAGCAATTTTCACATTGCATTTTGAACATTTGCAGCAGAACCCTAAATGTTATTTTTAAAAAATTTACCAAACCTATTTGCCTCCCGTCTCTCTAAAGTGACTCTAGGTGGCTTAGAAACATTCAATTAAAACATCATATTGCCAAGAGCATGAATTACCAATTTCAGTTGGTATATCTTTATTTTATATTTATTTATTATGAGATTTATTTGCCTCCCATCTCATATCCAATGACTTCAGGTGGCTTACAAGACCAAAACATTAAAACCATCAATTATTAAAAAAAATAACAGAGCAGATAAAATTATTAACACAAGTTGGCAAAGGAGGGAGCTGGACACATGGGTGTGGGGGATGTGTAATTAAGTTTTAATTAGTCAACCACCTTCATTTGACGGTATCTGCTATGGTCTTTCCTGAATAGATGTATCTTTCCTGAATAGGGATAGAATAGCAGAGATTTATGTGGGTGCTTTTCATTTAGGCTACTGTGATGCATTTTAGGGTGGGGCTGCCCTGGCAATTGATCCAGAAGTTTCAGCTGGTCCAGAAAGTGACAGTGAAGTGGTTGAGTGGGGCATCGTGTTGTATACCATGTCATGATAATAGGCCCTGTGCCAAATTCAGGCTTCCAGCTTTGATACATGAGGCCTAAGCAACCTGGTAGACCACCTTTGCTATGATAAACCTGACTGAAGTGTACAATCTCTAGAGGAGTCATTGCACCACAATGCTGTTGCATTACTAGTAGTTTGTTCTTCCCTGTTTTAGTTTTGCTTCCCTGTTCTATCTTTTTTTAATACATATGTTTTTTAATATAAATTCACTGTAAGGTTATTATTGCATTTAGTCATTTTAATTGTGTTGTTTGTATACAGCTTCAAGATAATTACATGAGATATATGAGCCCTCTAGGGCTATAAGAAGAAATGAGTCCTTCATCTCTCCTTCTAGCTCAATATGATCAACACTGCAATCTTATATATAAAATGTCCTCTTTGGACTTTCCCTTATGAATTGCATTTGTGCATTTTATTTAAGTTACCCAACAGTTGCAATAGAGGACATGTGGCTCGCACATGTGACATTCAGGAAAGGGAATTGGAGAGTTTCATTAAATATAAATCCACATCAGCTGTATTGCTTTTGTCTTTGTGGATGTAAACTGGAGCAGCCTTTGAGCAACATCACATAACGGGGACATTGCAGAGTTAATATATCAGTGGAATGTTAGTAGTTTTTTTAAAAACCTCAGTGGAGAATTAGCTATAATTGTAATACTGGCTTCTGCTGACGTTGCAACCAAAATGGGTCAGAACCTCCAACAATCAACCAACTGATTCTGTCTTTTGAACTGCTGGTGCCCAGGTGCCCACTACTAGCATAAGAGAAAAGGTTGGAACATTGGGAACTGGGAAGCTGAAGACCAATAGAATTACATCCTTTTTCATTATAGACCTGCCGTATTTCTAAAACTGTAGCAGCTATTCTTTAGAAGAAGCAACTGGAAGGAAAAATCAGCACTGTTAGATTGGTGGATCAGCGATTGAAGACGAGAGAGAGAGACTTGTAACACAACAGCTCTTTATTGCAAAACTAGCAACCAGCAAAAACCTCTCCACCAAGGCATCCTTATATAATGCGCCTTGGCCAATCAGAAGCCAGCTTACTTCCCGCCCGAATGGCAGACCTCAGTGGAAACCCCATACCTCGTTTGATTGACAGGTCTCCATATCTAACAAGCACAGGTAGCCCTTCACTTACAACAGTTTGTTTTGTGACTGTTCGAAGTTAACAACAGCACTGAAAAAAATGACACGATTGTTTTTCACATAACCGTTGTAGCATCCCCATGGTCACATGATCAAATTCAGATGCTTGGGAAACTGACTCATGACAGTTGTGTCCTGGGGTCATGTGATCACCGTTTGCAACTTTCTGACAAGCAAAGTCAATGGTAAAGCCAAATTCAGTTACTAACCATCTTACTAATTTAGTAACTGCAGTGATTCACTTAACAGTTGTGCCAAGAAAGTAAAATGGGTCCAAACTCTTAACAACTGTTTTGCTTAGCAATAGAAAGTTTGGCCTCAATTTTGGTCATAAGTTGAAGACAACCTGTATTTTAGCAACTTTCTTCTCTCCAATAGTTTACTATAAACCTATCTAATTCTGTCCTCCAGGTGATTAAGATTAAGAATAAACTTTTGGACCTTTCAGTAGACTATTGCTAAAGTTAAATTTGAAATGATTTGTAATTTAATATATATATGGCATAATTTCAATAGAGTCTCATTTTACAATTCAGTTTAGGGGGTTACTAAGTTTTTTGCCATCACACCTCCCTTTAGCAAAATCAAAATGTACATACCTCTCCTAAAAATCCAAACACCAAAACGCGTACAAATTTTTATATTTTATGTCTTTATTAAAATAACATTTTCATTAATGAAAAATGTTTTTTTAATAAAAACATAAAATATAAAAATCTTCATACTTACCCTGCACTCTGTCTGCAACACCCCAAGACCTCACAGTTTGGGAAACCTTGGTTTAAACCATCGAGGATCTGAGATTGTATGAATGTTGTTGTTATTGTTGTTGTTTTAGTGTAGTATAATTCCTGTACAACTTTCTGGCTATAGATTTGAGGAGCTGAAGATCTGAAAACATGATTTTTCTGAATTGCTTCTTTATTTCCTGATACACCTATCTGCAGTTCTGAAAAGCTTCATTTGAATTGCAAGAAAGGGCATATAAAAATGCCCATTGTTCATTATTTTGGCAAAGAAATTCCAAGCAGCCCTTGGAGATTATGAGCCAAAGCACTTGGATGACTAACAATAATTTGGGATTAAAACTGAACTTTCTTTCAGTCACTGTAAGAAGACAACTTTGGCTGCACTTTCTAGTTCATATACTGAGATATACTTCACAATTCAGCTTTCCTCAAGCTGATTTTTTTCCCCCAAATGTGAGACTACAATAATTATATCAAGAGGATTGCTTTCTGCTGTTCTGTGACTCACTTGGACACAGTTGCTATCTGATCCCAGAAGCATTTAAAAGTATAGATGACTCCTTCCATGGGATTAGCTATGCGGAAAAATGGGTTACCTCTTTAAAGGATCTGATTACACATGCAATGGAAGAGATGATGTCTAATCTTAACTCATACACTGTGAGGATCCACCGGTAGATAAACTCACCCTTGCAATATCTGATTCTTTTCTCTGGATAATTGTTCTTCACAGTCATAGTGCTAAACATTTTTCTGATGAGGGACATTGTACCAAAGAAATAAATCTTTGGTAATCACATTTCGTCAATGGTGGGCCAAAGCATCAAATCCTTCCTTCCTTCCTTCCTTCCTTCCTTCCTTCCTTCCTTCCTTCCTTCCTTCCTTCCTTCCTTCCTTCCTT
>JANHFM010005817.1:73257-85369 GCA_032468115.1 Grayia smithii | reverse complement strand
AACTTGTGAGCCGCCCCGAGTCCTTCGGGAGAGGGGGCGGCATATAAATGCAATAAAATAAATAAATAAATAAATAACACAGTTGAATCCAAGGGATATTAGAAAGTCAAAACAATAACCACCAGAATGGAGAGGTACCATTCCAGTGTAAGAACCTTATCACAGCAGAAAATGTGGGAATTGCTCTTCTGAGGGTAAGAGGTGGAAAAAAAATTTTTTTTAGCAAGAATAACGTAACAAGCCAGAGAAGCTAACCAGCCATTAAAAAAAAAAAAATCACCTCTTGGATCATTGCCTTTCAGTGAGAGACCTAATCTTCATTGCTTCTTAATCTCTTCCTAAATATCCAGCTCTGTATAGGACTGAAAGATTCCATCTATCTTGTAAAGGATGGCAGTGCATGCATGGATTTTGATCCTGAATTTCTTTCCCTGACTTCTGACTAACAAGTGCATTTGTTATGTCTCATTTAAGAGTTAATATAATTTTATTTCCTAACATATTGGTTTCAAGTAAAACATCTTAAAAACAATCTCCTAAAATGCTTTCCTCTTCACCTCCACTCTATCTATTGACTTTTTGCACAGAAAATCTTTGGAGCTCAAAGCATTTTCTAATGCTTGGAAAGCATTTAGATTACAAATGGAAAGTTTCTTCCCAGAGAGAATTATTAGTATATGGCGTTGTTACAGTCATACTGCAGCCAAGAGACCACAATGCTATTGCAGAGTAGTAGTTTGGCTTGCCGAGGTGATAGGACATGCTTGCGTGCTTCCCAAGGTGTACTATAGGAGGGTGAGATAGTTTTGCACTAGAGAGAAAGACTCTTCCTGCAACATCACCCATCCCTCCCTTCCTGGAGTTGCCTCGCAAATGGGGACTGCAACTGTGAAGGTTCAGAGTTTTCAGGAATCTGACTGCCTGCACAGAGCACCAGCTCATCTCCCTACCAAAGTGGTACCTACTTGCATAGAACATACTTCTGAACTGTTAGGTGGACAGAAGCTGAGGCAAGTGAAAGGAACTCACCCTGTCACACAAAACTGGGGCTCAAACCACCAGAGTTGAGACCATCTCCAGCATTATTAAGCCATTGAGCCAACATTCCTCTCTACCCCAGAGAAAATAAATTTGGTGATTTAGAAGACTTCAATCCATGTCTACAATTTGTACTGTATGCTGTTATAGGAAATCCCATTCTTATATCATTTCACATGTGCATGCATCATGAAACTTCTTGCATGTAGTTCATTGTTGAAGTTCATATGCGTGAATGCTTTCTCTTTCCTTCTACTACGTCTCCCAGCAAGCTGACTTTTCATGCTTTATTAAATCCCAGGAAAAGATGTTATGAGCAAATTCCTTCGATGTTTTTTCTTTCTTTCTTTAGTGGTGCTACTGCCTCTGTACAAGAGAAGTCTTGTACCACTTAGAGCTGCTTCTTGGTAATTTATTCAACTTAACAATTTGCTATTTGGACAATTTGGTCCTAACTGCTGCTTCGGAAGTTCCACAATTGTTAGAGGAATCAATAGAGGCTCCTATTTACTAATTACTAGTCTACTAATTACTAATCTAATTACTAAGAAAGTTCAGTATTAGCTATTTATGTGAGGTTGGGGATATATTAGATACTTCCTATTGGAGGGGCAACTCAGGAAAAGGAACGTGAACTCATTTTAGGATTAACTTGTCCAGAGATCTGTTAGCATGATTTTAGAACAATATCTTCTCTTAGCTCATGACCTGGCATTTGACAAGCAGAGGTGGTATTCAGCAGGTTCTGACCAGTTTTGGAGAACCGGTAGCGGAAATTTTGAGTAGTTTGGAGAACTGGTAATTACCACCTCTGACTGGCCCTGCCCCCATCTATTCTCTGCCTCCCGAGTCCCAGTTGGAAATGGGGATTTTGCAGTAACCTTCACCTGCCACACCCACCAAGCCATGCCCACCAAGCTACATCCACAGAACCAGTAGTAAATTGTTTTGAATCCCACCACTGGTATCAAGGCATCTTGTATGGTGGATGTTTCTGCACATGATGGTTACAGCACTGGAAGAATATATCCACATTTGATTTCTAGAAATGTACTGCTAATATGTGAGATCTGTCAACCAGCATTTCATGGAACTAGTTTGTTTGAGCTTATTTTCCAGGCTCTGCCCCCACGCCCCCTCTTTTGTGAACACTGCGATGCTACATTGCTATGTTGACACTGGTATGCGTGCACGTTCTTTTCCTCTGATTTAATAAAAATAATGTTAAGAAAACTTAAATAGTAAGTCTATTGTTTCATTTTGTTCAGCACCGCTCTTTGATTCTTTTAAACTGACTTATGCTTCATTGTTTTTAGGGAGCTTTAATTATGACTAATAAGCTGGCTTTTGCACATGGCCTACTTAAACAGTTTTAAGCTGGCAGATGCTTAAGCAGGATGGGCTTATCCAGATGGCCAAGAATATGGGATATTGCTGTAACCATATTAGCAGTCAGGTTTATTTTAGTTACTTGTGTCTTTAGATCAGTTCTGCAAAGGACATTTCTCCTTGCCTAGACTTCAGGTCATTTTTCCCCCTTACACTCAGTGGGGGGGGGGGATTTTTACTACTGGTTTTGTGGGCGTGGCATGGCTTGGTGGGCGTGGCATGGCTTGGTGGGTGTGGCAGGGGAAAGATACTGTAAAATCTTCATTTCCACCCCACTCCAGGGGAAGTTACTGCAAAATCCCCATTGGATAACTTTGGATAACTATATTCTGTACCACTATGTGAACTCCTGGAAGGAAGAGTTGGAAGAAAAGTTGATAAATGAATGAGATAATGTCTAAATGGTTGTCTTGATACATAAGAGATTTAATATGAAGCAGCAGTAAGGCTGAGTATGACAGTGAAAGAGTACAGATAGCAACTTGGATTGCAGTTCAACCTGGGCCCTCATTGGGTTTTTACTTCGCATTGGCTTAAGTAAATCTTGCCTAGACTGGTTGCTTTGGTGGCATCTTGACTGATATTCAGTGAAGCTGCAAGCTATTGTAGGACATTAGCACCCACCCCTCTCCTAGGAAAATGAGATATTTTAGGAAAAGGACAGAATATTTCCCCTAAAAGAAACTCACACACACTCCACCTGTGTCAATGGGCCATTGAGGCCTGGGCCAGTCTATGCTACATAACAAAGATCCTTCAGGCAGAGCCACAGTAGGAATTGCCCAAAGCCCCTTCATTACATCATTACCCAACAAGGCTCAACCAAACTTGGGACTCAAAAACACAACCTTGAGTGGCCCCATGGGAGTCTGACAACCAATCAGAACACAAGCTCAAATTCAAAGCCCAACAGAGGGCATAAAACCAAGGCACTCTCAGCATCTCTGCCCTTTTTTTTTTCTCCCCAAGATCTTAAGCCATGTGATCCTGTTCATCAATAAACCACCTTTCCAAGCAACTTCCATGAATCCAGTGTCTTTGTCCCCACTTGGAGCTGAACCCAAATGGACATTTCTTCCAACAATTGTATCAATGACCCTTTCTAAACCTCCTATCCTCTGCCATATCCTTCTCCTTTTGCCTTCAATCTTTCCCAACATCAGAGTCTTTTGCAACAAGTTCTTTCTTATTAGATAGCTGAAGTATTTGAGTTTCAGCTTCAGTTAGATTCTAGCATTAGATCCTAGCTCCATTCTGTGCAACCATCCTCATTTTGGCAAATTGTTTTAATCTGTTCTCATACGGTAGAAACCAGTGGTGGGTTGCTCCCGGTTCGGTCCAGTTCACGCGAATAGGTAGCGGTGACGCTGTGATGTCACTGAACCAGTTCGCAGTGTCCCGGACCCGGGCCCACCCACGCGCCCCAACTCACCTTTTTTTTAAAAAATCGCCGAAATTAGTTCTCTGCGCATGCGCAGAGCGCTTTTTCAGCGATTTTTCATTAATTAAAGTTTCTGCGCATGCGCGGTAGCGCAGTTTACGTGCGCATGCTTGCTTCGCTCGCACGCGTGTGCAAATTTCGCACGCGCGCCTGCACGCACATGCACAAAGAGAACCGGTAGCGAAGGTGGGTAGAACCCACTCCTGGTAGAAACCCACAGTAATTTCTGTTTTCCCTTTAGAGAGTCACACAAGTGCATTTTGCATCTTGTATCTTGAACAAAAACTATAAAATGTTTAAGGCTCAGTTTTCAAAATCTATGGGCTATCTTTAGTGGTTTACAGTGGAACACCATCAATCTTCATTTACACTTTGCTATGACTCAAATATACTAAAGAAGGTATCTTTTGGAGGCAAAACAATCAAACAAGATCCACAAAGCCTAGCAAAGTATATATGTACACTACTCCTAATTTTCTACTGTTAACGGGAAGGGAGATTTTACTGTTTGTTTTGATGACAAATCGGCTCACAAGTGTATTAATGTATGTATTGAGAATCATGGATACCTTACAGATAGGCATCAGGTAAATAGATCTAATCTGTGAGCATAATATTCTCAGTTTCCATAATCAGTTGCCCTACTTTTAATAACAGATGTGTTTTAAAAATATAGGCCACCAATTATACAAAGAATTCACCTTCACCCAGCTCACATGCTGATTTCTGTATCTGATGCATGTAGATCTCATAATATTTTATGACTTCATTGACTGTATGTCTCAATGGTCTAAGAAACATTTGACTACTAGACCTTGAAGATGGTCTAATATGATTGAGGAGTTTGAAAACGTCAGCTTAATTAAGGTTTTAATTCCCCATTCATGTGTTGCAGTAACCTTACAATTTCTATTTCCAAGGTTGACCTGTTCTGTTCCCCCCTTTCAGTAAAACAAAAAAAACCACAAACGTAGCTATATAAAAGTTAATCCTTTCAAAATAGTCTTTATAATTAGAACTTGGCAGACAGCCACAAAATAAGCAATCCAAAAGAAATGTCCAAATACATGAGCTAAGTCCTGGCAAATATCCAATTAGTCTGAAAGGGAATTCTCCTACATCAACAGAAGCACAGAAGGGTAATCACCCACCATAATCCAAATCGAATGAATTATCCAACAGATGTTTCGTGATCCAAAACACAGAACCAAAATTATTCACAAAGTTTGAGCAATTGTTCGTCACAAGGTTTCTGGTGAAGCCACACCCCTTTTTATACCTTGTGAGGTGTGGCCCAATCATTGACTTAATTACTCCTGGCCCCTCCTCCTCCTACCCTGTTGCAAACTTCTAGCCCTCCGTCTCTCCTTTGGATCTAGCCATAATTCCTCTCCGCTCTTATCACTCTCCACCTGCTGTGGAGCTGCAACAGCCTGCTCTTGCTGGGCTGCTGATGGAGAAGGAGGCCTTACTAGAGAGGAGCGTCCTGGAGAAGGAGTCCTTGCTAGTTCCTCTTCTT
This sequence comes from Grayia smithii, assembly GCA_032468115.1. Taxonomy (NCBI): domain Eukaryota; kingdom Metazoa; phylum Chordata; class Lepidosauria; order Squamata; family Grayiidae; genus Grayia; species Grayia smithii. Next base: position 79,982 of record JANHFM010005817.1, on the reverse strand, counting down.
CATCCTAGGATTTCTCCTCCAACGGTAGGGCCTGCTCGGGGGGCCGAGACACAACATGACCCAAAAGCTATCGTAAATGCACCATGAAATAAAGGATATGTTTAAGTTGTTCATATAAAATAGAAAAGGATGTTGCAAGATCAGTCTGTCTACACTAACTAAAAATATAAGTTGTCTTTTTATAGTTCAGTGTCTCATGTAGTCCTAACATCTTTAAACAAACCATGGTTTAATGTAAGATGTGAAGGCTATTATAGTTACTGTAGCCTTAGTTGGGAAAGAAGTTTGTTTCATCTCCTTTATTATTTTATTTGGAGTTAAGTAAATAACTCCAATCTATACTCACTTGACTAATATACAATAAAAGGATAGCTAACATTTGGATGGCAACATTTCCCAAAATTGCAGTGCAGTTCAAAAGTCAAAAGCTGCATGCAAAACTACAAATGTTTCAAAAGTTTTGTCTTTAAATTTTTAACTTTAAAAATTGTAGACTGATCTAGGAAGGGATGGATGAATATTTGCAAAACTGATGGGAAGCCCAGATGAACTAGAGATTTTGAAGTGCTTCAGGTATCTGATAAACACTGCAATTCTCTACTATTCGTTACAACTGTATTCCTTTCTACTTACGACTATAACCTTGTTGCTTGTATCTTTACTATTCAGATTGTTTTATTTAGTTTCCTAGTATGATTTTGATTGCTTATTTAGTATCCTATGACTATTACTAAGTGTTGTATATTATGATTCATGATGTATTTATGATGACTATGATCATGATTTAACACATATCTTTTACAGTAGTGACCAAAATTGTGGAAACCTTTTGGGAAAAGTATATTTTCTAAAATTAGCTAATAACACCACTTTTTTTTTTTTGGAGTAGTACCATAAAATTATATATCAATGGAAAGCTAAGTTAATCAAGAATGTAATGCAATAACTTTTATGAAGGATTTGCTATTAGAATAGCAGTTACAGCAGTTACATAGAAAAGACGAGATATAAAAAAATTATCACCATAGAAAAAACAAGATACACAAAAATTATTGCCATGTCAGTTAATACTTAGTTGGGTAACCTTTAGCATGAATTACAGCCTTACAACGTCTTCCCATGGAGTGAACCAAGTCTTTTAGTTCTGCAGCTGTTATAATGTGAAACCAAGATTGAATGATTGCTTCTATTAACTGGGTTTTATTGCTGGGTCGCTTCTGACTAATAAGTTTCTTTAGTCGGCTCCATCGATTTTCAATTGGGTTAAGGTCTGGGCTATTCCCAGGCCATTCCTGCAGTGGAATATGATTATCTCTTGAAACTCCAGAAAAAGGTGGTGTTATTAGCCATCAAACCTCAAAAATACACTTTTCCCAAAAGGTTTCCATAATTTTGGCCACTACTATAAAGGCATCCTGCCAGATTGCTTTGTGAATACTAAAATTTCTTGATATTGCTCTGTTATCCTTATTTGTAAGAGAAGGAAATTCCAAAGAAGTTTTCCAAAACCATATTCCTTATGGAAATCAAGTAGGCAGTGTGGTTGCTGGAATCTTGTGATTGTGATGTTTAAGATATGCAGTTCAGCAGAGACTATATCATTGGGGCAGCTTAGTAGTAAAGCATACGCTTTGCCTGTGGAAAAGTCAAAGATTAGACCCTGGAGCTGGAGATACTTTTTCCTGAAACTTTGAAGTCACCGTTAGATGGACCAAGCAATTGAGTGAAATACAAGTAGTCCTTGACTTATGATCACAGCTGGGAGTGGCATATCCATTGCTAGCAAAGGGGAGATGCTCCTGATTTTATGGTCTTTTTTTCGATGGATGTTAAGCAAATCATTGCGGTCATTAAGCAAATCTAACTTCTCCCATTGACTGCTTGCCGAGAGCCAGCTGGAAAGGTTGCAAATGGTAATCACATGACAATAAGATGCTGCAACGATCATAAAACCGTCCTGCTTGCCAATTTTGTTCAAAGGGATGCTGTGACAGTTGTAAGTGCGAGGACTGTTTGTAAGTCAGTTTTATCAGTGCCTTTGTAACTTCAAATGGTTGGTAAGGAAATGGCTGTATGTGAAGTACTACCTGTAGATGACCAGTTAAATGGACTGACCAGGGATTTTGCTCAAAGGGTTTTTCCAGAGAAATATATAAACCCAGATTATAGACTGAAATAACACTTCCTCTCCCCCATGATTGTATGAGGCTGTGCCTGACTTAAATGATATCCCACGTCCTCCAGTGTCCCAAACAGTAATGGTCACTCTTGCAATGAATGTGTCTCCCCATTGGTGCTTATAAGGCTTCTATAAGCACTCTGAGAAAATGTGCACACATCAGCTGAACATTGGGTGTCTGACAGTTCTCTGTGATCAACTATTGGCCATCCCCTGCTTGACTGCTCATTCTCTATCATCACTGTAAACCCGTAGTAATAAACCATGTCATTGCACATAAAACATTCTGAGATTCTTGTTCAGCTCAATCCTTTTTGTGTTTTAAAGTGCAAAAAAGGAGAGTTGGAAAACAGAAAGGCTGGTCCTCTGGACAGAACTTAGGACAGCTTCATTTAAACTATGTCCTCCCCTTTACCAGTGAAACTGGAAGTACTTCACACTCAAGGAAGGCTAGGAGAAATTGGATGGAAATTAATAGGCGAGTTGTGTGGGCAATATGATCAGGCAATCTATGAACACAGTGATGTTTTTCAACACTGCCTGAAATGTCAAAGCAACACAAGTAGTTTCAGCTCAGTCCAACTTCTTTTTCTCCCACGCTTAACGCAAGAGGTGATGGTAGAGATTCCACATTTGTAAGAAAATACCCATCATGTACGTAACAGGGAGTGTGCATTTCTTATCGTTGTAAAACACACACGCAATGAGTGTTGTGGCACATTTATTCTTGTACAATAGATCTATGAGTATCAACCAATGTTCGTTTTGCATATTTTCTCCTGTGCCTTTCATGGTGGTCCTAGATAGAGGACCACCTCAGTTTCAGAGTACCCATTTGACATCATTTCTCTCACTGTGGCCTCCTTCATTCCCACAGGGACTTTTTGTACTCATGAGCTGGGCCGAGTTCTAGAGCTAGACATATTTTCAGCAAGACAAAAGATGTGCCATGAATGGTCCTGGCTAGAGGCAGAGCAAGGCTGATCTGTTTCTTGCTATGTTTACGGTCTTCTGCTCTCATACTTGTTTTGTGGCCACTGAAACCCCTGTCTCTTCCATTTTCTTTGCCTCTTTGATTCTCTTCTTGCAAGAAAGAAGTGTTAAGCTGGGAAGATAAGACATTTTTTTTTCCCAGTGTCTTGATTTTCTATGTCATCCTAACTGAGTCTTCAGGCTAAATAACAAGCTTGCTCCTTTTAGTCTATGTGGAGACTGTTTTATGTTTTGTATTCTTGCCTGATATCTGTACTGGTACAGCTTTACCTCCTTGGTGGGAATAGAAAGAAGGCTGCTGCTTTGGATGTATATTTTAGAAAACATGCATATTTATTCCATTTGCCTTTCCTATAAAAAGACCATAGAATGAATTCATACATCCCCAAGCAGCTATATTTTTTCCTTTTTATTTGTAAGCCACAGAAATCAGATGGATTTTGTTCTCTCTCTCTCCCCCCCTCTTTCTTTCTCCTTCTCTCTTTCTTTTCTCCCCTCTTTACAGCCAAGTAGAAATGGTACTATTGATGAAGTTACAAGGGCATGGCAACTTCCATAGATCCTTCTGAGATATTTGCATGACTCTATAAGCTTCATTAGCACACACAGTTCTTCATATGATGCTTCCTTTGCTGATTGAAAATTTGATAAACAAGAATAAGAAAGGAGAAGGAAGAGAAAGCAAGGGACATGTACTATTTTAATTAGATAAAACCAGTGGTTTTTTACTTGAGGTCTAGTACATTCCTCTACTCATCTGTAAAAAACAGGATAACTGCACAGAGAAGCCGATTCAAAAATGAATTCTTCTTTCCTCTATTGTGCAATTTTTGTTCTTCAGTTTTGGATGATATTGTAGCAATATTTTGCTTGTCTCCGCTAGCAGTCATCCAGGCGGGACAGGATAGGAGAAGCAACAAAACAGTCAGTGTTTACTTAGTGGTTTCAGAAGAGGCTTTCATCCTGCGGATAGACAAGGGCTAGAATGATGATGATGGGTTTACTATAGCATGTCTTTCTATTCCTACTTATCTCAGACTTCCACATTTTTCTGAGAACATCACTTACTGATAATATTTAATCAAAGAAAAAGGATGTGTTCATATGTTCTCTTAAAATTGAACCTATGAACCTTCTTTGAAGTAAGAATATTGTGTTCAGGGACCTTAGGAACATGGGGTTCAGCTATGACTGAACTACAATTCCTAGCAACCTCAGCTTTGGCTAGGCTGCGTGGGAAAGTGTAGTTTAGCAAAGTCAGGAGAATCGCAAATGTTCTGTTCTTGAGTTAGCTGCCTATTCAGTATTCTTGCACAAGTGAATGGGTTCATATACTTCAAAAAAACTCTATTATATATTAGGGTATTTTTTTTTTAAAAAATCCCTACAAAGAGACACATCTTAGGATAGGATAATGAAGTGTTGATACATCTTGAAATATATAGAAGGAAGGATCCATAAAATTAGGTTTTAAGGTATAGGATTAAAAAAAAGGAAAATTGTTTATGAAACTTGTCCATAATTTAGGGTTCCTTAATTTTGGTTATAAGTTTCTTTTATAGCTAAATGTCTATGGAGATTCTCAGTCACCCTGGTCATGGTTGTCCCAAAGATGCTATTTCAAGAGGCAACTGGATATTCTGGTTTTTCTTGGAAGGCGTTCCACTTCTCATCTAAGAAGCTTCTTCAGCTTCTTAAAAAAAAGCAGCTTTGGGACAAGTTCCTTCCTATGTTCATTCAAATTCTATCTTACCTAAAAATTCTATCCTGCAAGTATAAGAGTCTGCAAGTATCTTTTCTCCCCCTTTCCATTCAATTGGAAAGAAATTCAGTTTGCCTGTCAAGTCCTTGCAGTTTTCTTGGCAAGATTTTTCAGAAGGGATTTATGATTTTTATTTTCCTAAGGCTGAGCAAAAGTTCAACTTCAACTAGGGACTAGAACTTGCATTCTGATGGCTTGTGACCATTCCTCTTCCCCACATTCTGTGTAAACTATGATCATCCAGACTTCTTCACAATTTAAAATCACCCTTCCTGCCACCCATATTACTTTATTAGCAGCAAAACAAATTTCTCTAGAAAGTAGAATGGAATAGAGTAGAATAGTATTCTTTATTGGCCAAGTGTGATTGGACACACAAGGAATTCATCTTTGGTGCATATGCTCTCAGTGTACATAAAAATGTGCCCTGAATATTTCTCTCTCTCTCAACTGTATCCCTAACTGGGAAGAGAGTTCAAACTGCCCTGAGCTGTACATATGCTTATTGCTTACAATTACAATTACTACTACTACTACTATGAAGACATGATTGCTTCTCTAATGCATATGAGGTAGCCACTCAATATTTGTGCTGAAGATGTAAATGCTTCTGACAAGCCATTTCCCCCTCCCAGTGATTTAGGGATTTAGATCATTCATTCATTCATTCATTCATTCATTCATTCATTCATTCATTCATTCAATTATTACATTTCTGAACTGCCCATCATCCTCAAAGAGGTACTTTATATGAGCTTTCAATTCTAAATGACATATACATATCCACTAGCTAATTTGTTTGACAATATCTTCCAAACTACTTTCCCAAGCAGCTTGTGTAATGTCTTGCAGAACAAAGAAATTGGAATATTTTAAAGGTTTCTATCTTCTTGTAGTCTGTCAGTTGTCTGAATGAAAACATGTAGGCCCTAAAATGACCTACATAGGTTACTTGGCCAAAAGAAAGAATTCGCTCTTCACTCTTCTATCTCATCTCTTTCTATTAGTTGTTTTAATCCCTATAGTATTTGCATTCAGACACTTTCTCTATTTTCTTTCCAATTGCCAAGTAAGATTTGAAAACTAAAGGTCTTTTTCTCATCCTCCTTCTTGACAGTCTTCTACAACTTTTGATTACTGTATCTCTTGGTGAAGGTTACGTATTTAAACTGAAAAGTACCGTTCTTGAGAAACTTGGATTCACTATCCTCTTAGCAGGGAGACTTTTGTGCCTTAAAGAACATTGTGTTTACTAACTAAATTTGGTAAAATGCAATAAATGTGCCACTAAATTTTTCTAAAAAGAAAATAAGCCTCCTTCTGCATGAGAAATGTGGATACAAAACCCTCTGGTTCCTTTTCTTAAGGACAGAGGATTGCCAATTCACACTGAATTATATTACGCATGTATATCTTAATCTGTCAGAAGCACACTCCTCCAAAAAAAAAGAAAAAGAAAAAGGAAGGATAGAGCGCAGTAGAGCCAGGAGATAGAATTAGTATTACTTGAATTATTAACTAAAATAGATTGTCTATTTAAAAAAAGTCTCTGTTTGTAAAATTAATTGATACCCATCTGCATATTAGTTTAGGAAGGGACCTTGTAGGTCTTCTAATCCAACTCCCTCCACAAGCAGGAGATCATACACTATTTCTGACAAATGGCAGTCCAGTGTCTTCTTTTTTTTTTTTTTATTAAAAAAGTTTTATAATTTTTTTATTTTTTTTTACAAAGACTTTCCGGAACAGATTACATATAATAACAACAATATTAATAAAATCCTTTCTAAT
>JANHFM010005817.1:23010-45529 GCA_032468115.1 Grayia smithii | reverse complement strand
TTGCCTTATAGCAATTTTATTTCAGAGGCTGCAGAGCAGAACTATACAAACCACAAATGGCCTGACAAGCATTTTTCAGGGTGAAGATTTTATTTTGTGCATTTTTGAAGCAGTCTAGGCAAAATCTATGGTGAAGTCCAGCACAATGTCTATATTGTGATTACAGAAACAAGGTATGTTTCTTTAAAGGTATGAAGATTACTTTCATTCTACATCCCTATTCTCAGTTACAAGATGTTTCCTCAAATGATGGTCATATTTTCACATTTTTGTTTATTTTCTCAATATTAAACATGAAGAACAAAATAAACAAATTAATTCTGTGTGAATCTTAAGTAGCACACAGATTTTAGTAGAATAACATGATCTTAAACAGCGGATAAACGAATTACATACAAATTATTCATCTTAAATTGTTTATGTTCCAATTAGTTTGTAATATATACTGGAGAATATTTATTTTTAAATGGCTTTTGTTGTTAGAATCGTTTAGGAGACTGATGTATTTCCCCAGCCAATGTGTACAAAGAACTAAGATATTTTTTTATTTCTTGAAAGGAATCTCTGGCGACTTGTTGTGGTAGTTTCAGTTGAACAGCCCCCTTCTGTATAAGCTTGTTTGTTGTTGAAGATGACCTTAATACCTCTAGTTATATAATACAAACACAAAGAAATATTTACCTCAGAGACCATGTATCTCTCCAATTCTTTTTTTTCTTCCTCTAAACTTTTCTCCACTTCAAATGATGTCTATAGAGGAAAGGCTTTGATCACACCGCCATGGCTGCCATATTACCTCCCCCCTTACTTCTCCCAGCGGATGTCAATATCCTTGTCTTCAATTGAAATAAAAAGTATTGAACCTAACTCACCATGCACCTCTGGTCACGAATAGACCACTTCTTAAAGATAGATAAGTTATATAAATTTGAATATGTGGAAAGTGATTGTTTAATTGATATAACTTTGTACATAAGAGATACTTTGTATATAAGGGAATAACACAAGATAATCCCTGATACTAAGAAAAGTAAGCAGTGATTGTTTTACCAGGAATTTTAGCAAGGATTGAACTAGCAAGCTCATGCACAATCTCATCATTGCTTTTTCCTGATCCCTGGGCTGTTGTTCGTGGCTGTACATCGAGTATTGTAGTAATCAGAGTATTAGTTTCTTTTCGCTATTAAAAAAAGAAAATATGAAAGATATTAATTTTTAGAAGCCCATATTAAAAATAGCTGACGCTTAAAATTGAAATATTTCTTTCCAGAAATTTGCCTGTTTGTTTAATTTCACCATTACTATAACTTCACCATTACTATAAAAGCACACTAATTCTTTATCAAGGTGAAGATTCCACTCATTAAAAAAATGATTGTGTGAAAATCATCACACAATATATTTTTCCCTTTGGCCTTTGAAACTGCTTAAAAGATGTATTCATATTAGGTTTTTTATTTTGATTCTTTAATCAACAGAAGTATTTAAACCTTATTAAACTAGTTGGCAACTCAGTCAAGTAAATAATTTTAAAGCTTTCAGTTGAAGGAAAGGCAATCCATCTACATGTTTTTAACTTAATGATCCAGTAACTTTTTAGAATATAGATCAGAGGTAACCTTAATAATGAAGGTTGAATTCATATTTAATGGTTTTACGTAATTACTTTCTAGCAAAAGAATTTTTAAAAATCCTTTTGCTCTTTCTGAAGGGCCACAATTTCTTAGGCTATGTACATCTTGTGAAATGTTTCTCAAAATGTTGAGCTTTAAGCTTATTATATCCTTTATTTGTTTATAATGACTGATTTATCATCAACCATCATTAACATTTTTAAAACCAGTTTCTCAGTCTTCAAGTAACAGATTTTGGTATTTGCTCTGGAAATTTTAAAAATGAGATGATGATATACAAGATAAAATGAGCTGAGGGGTCCTTGATGCTCTCTGAGCTTGGTTGTTTTCTTGCAGACATTACCCAAGCTAACATCATCAAAATGTGTTCTTTATCACCAAATATCAGTGTTTTTACTATATGTTTTTCCGTCTAATACTCCATTTCCTCACAGGAAATATTATAGATAATGAAATGATTTACAGTACGATAATATATTTTGTTTTGAGGAAATACTCAAGTTCTTTCTTTCTTTCTGTGCCCTCTGAATTTATTTATTTGCTCCTGTTTTTGTCTTCTACAGTTTTTGTGACTTTTGCATTGTTCCTTATTTTTAAATAATTTAAGTTGCTGGGAGTCAAACAGCATATAATAAATTGCCATTATTACATACACAAAATGTGAAATCAGTTGCCAGTTTTTTAGCTGGTGTTGGCTGCATACACATCGAGTTCTTCCCAAGAACCTAGGATGTTGTCCCAAAGGTGCTTTTCAAAGGGCAAGTGGAGTTTCAGTTCTGAACTGAAGAAGCTTCTTGGATGAGAAGTGAAACACCTTCAAGGAAAAAACAAAGAACTCCACTTGCCTTTTGAAAAGCATCTTTGGGACCACCATGACCTGGGTGACTGAAAATCACCATAGAAACCTAGGATATTGTGTAGCATAAGAGTGAATCCAAGCAGTGTGGCCTTTTGTAATCAGCAGATGGGAAATTGATCAATGTACATATTTTCTAAATTTTGTCCAAGATTTTTTTATATGGCAAAAATCCAAAAATCCCAGTCCATGACCACTGGGATGACCGCAGCTAGTTTACCCGTAATTTTCCAATTTTTTCCAGATCTTGATAAGTTGTGATCTTCTCCAATTCTTTGTCTTCAATTCTACTGTCACCAAATATTGCTATATCAATTATCCACACATCCTTCTTTTCAGCCACTGTTAAATCTAATGTCCAGATTTTATACTGGAAATCCTGCAATATTTCAACCTGCTCATTCTCAACTATTTTTTTTCAACTCTATGTTCCCACCAATTTGATTGCATTAATTCAACTAGCTTGCTCTCCTGCACTCAAAAATGAACCTTCTGTTTCTTTTTTTAATGTTCCAATTGTAAGCTAAGGTTTTACCTTAGCCACTTTCCTCTCAATCTTTTATAAAAATTGTCCATGACCTGGCAGAACATTAAAAAATGAAACCGAAGGCTTGATTTTAGATGCACAAGAGTAAGCTATTGAAAGTAATGCAATCAAAGTCAGAATTGAAAAACCATCAAATAGTTCAAAGTGTGGATTATGTAAAAAAAACCCAGAAGAAAAGTAGATCATATACTCAACTGGTCCAGGAAGATCACACAAACTGATTATAAACAATGACATAACAGTTGTCAGAATGATTCACTGGAACATCTGTAAAAATTATCATGTAGCAATAATGGAAACATAGATTTGAAAACTTAATTCAAAATATGAGCGCTTAGAGCAGCAGTCTTCAAACTTGGCAGCTTTAAGACTTGTGGACTTCAACTCCCAGAATTCTACAGCCAACTATGCTTGTGGAGTTGAAGTCCTCAAATCTTAAAGCTGCCAAGTTTGAAGACCTCTGGCTTAGAGAATGTATGCCTTGACAAAATTTTCATCTATCAATTTCAAAAGGCCATGCTGCAGGTACATTTTGACATCCTAGGTTCTTGGGAAGAACTTGGTGGATATGAAGGTCAACACCAACTAAAGAACTGGCAGAAATGATTTCACATTTTTGTGTGCCTAATATTACTTGATAGGTGGATAAAAATGCCAAAACAGTTCTAAACATCTGGCTGACTGTGCAATCAACCATAATAATTTATTATGTTGATATTACACAAGGACTGAGGCTGTATAACAGATGACAGATACCTGAAATACTCCCAGGGAAATCTTGCCCTTGAAATAAGATTTGTATTTTAGACTGCAGGAGTGAATTTGTTCTGTTTGCAGATTGCTTCAGATTTCTGCCAACTGTAAAGGTGACCTGCCCCATCCAAGAGAACTAGGAGATGGTGGAGTTTAGAATGTTGGTCATTCCATTGAGGATAATTAAGATGATTTTGAATGAATGATTTAAAATAACCTCAGAGAAACTGCATTAGATGTTAGAGAACACAGTTTTATTTAACAAGAATACTGCAGGCTGACAGTGTAAGTTTGAAGTTATTCTTCTGTTAAGCAAAATTTTAAATTGATATAGCAATATTATTGGTATAAATATTATTGGTAATGAAATATCTATAGCATACATTATAAAAGGTTTTAAAATAACCGAAAAGGAAACCTTTTACATGACTGAGAATTATTTAGTAATATTTTAGGGATGGACACATTTTAGCAATCCTGCACAGAACACTTAACAATTACTGCTTGTTATTTTTGTGCAACTGACTAATACTACAAAGTCCCCCTTTTACTCTGAGCTGTAAAACACAATTTATCTTAAATTAGTTTTGAACATTTATTTTGAGTATATTCACACCTGGAATGCTAAATTGGCATTTTCATGCATTCCAAATATTTCTGGGTCATCAATCAAAGGAAGGTTTTCAATATACTCCTTAAAGTTTTGCAAACTGTCAGCCACAGGGGAAAAATATATTCCTGTTTTATTAAAAAGAAATAGAAACTTATTAAAAGACAAACACAATAACAATTTCATGCATTCTATATGATGCAATTTTATGTAGATACAACTTTAATAATTAATATCATACTGCTAGCTTCCAGAGAACATTCTACCACTCTACATGATATGTGTCAGATTAGGTCTTCCTAAAGTCACAGGAGTTCAAATATTGAATAATAACTTCCCAAACATCTACATTAAAAATTGTCTAAGCATTTTATAATACCTTCATAATTTTCCTCTATTGTTTTACAATGCAATATTTGTTGCTTTATGAAAGAGTACAGAAAACACATTAGTACGGAACGCCGTTTATATAGAGCTTATTTGAAACCACAAATAATATTGCTTTTATTTGCTATTTTTGTTGCTCTTTCTGTGTATTTAACTGTATGCTGGTATTTTATCTAACTGGGCTTAGAATATTTTAAAGTTTTTTGAAATAAATAACTTTAAAATATTCTAAGCTCAAGTAGATAAAACAGCAGAATTCAGTTAAATACATAGAGCAACAATCAAGACAGCCAATAAAAACAACATTAAGCAATTTTTTTAGAGCTTGAAGTTCTTTTTTTAAAAAAATTAAGTTTGAGAAATAGAAAGAGCTCCATTGAATGTGGGTTTTGGGGAAGCATCCTTCAGGAGAGCCTCTCTCCTTGAGCTCTCCTCAAGGACGCCATCCAAGAAAAGGCTTTCTCCCCTGCCACCACTGAAAATTTGATGAGGATACTTAGAAAAGAGCTTCTGAATATAATTTCTAGTCCCTAAACAGCTGCAATTTTCAATGCCCTTTTTCTTCTAAACTGGTCTCCAGTGAAGAGGTACTAAGGTACCAGTCACAGAGTAAGCAATTTTAATATTCCTTGTGGGGGGGGTGTTGGTTGTGTTTTTAGCACATAGAATAGAATGACATTGACATTTAATTACAAGGTGTTGATAGCACAGCTACCAGGGTGGCAAGGAGAGGGAAAACTTGCTGAAATTACCATTGTGAATTAGAAATAATGTACACATTCCTTTGGAATGCATTCTGGTTGAATTTATGAGAGAGAAACTATTTGTATGGATGTTTTTTAAACCAACAAGAAGAAATAATACATTTCAATTAGCAAATAAGTGCTTACCCATAGAGAACATTAAACTGTTAATACACACACAAATATCTTAATTTTATATTTATATACTGTATATAGCAATCTGATCGTGTAAAGTGAAGACTGGCTAAGTAAAGTGATGGGTTTTCATTTCAAAACAGGAAGGAAATTATTAAAAGTTATCAGAGATAGTATTAATTCACTTGAGGAATGAGAAAGCTGTTCGGTAGGCATGATATGCGAAGAGTTAACTAATACATGTCCCTTGGGCATGCAAAGAAAGCCAGCCTTTAAGACAGGATTAAATAAGATTGAGGAGATCCAGTTTGGGGTAGCAATTAAGGCACCAGGTCAGAAACCAAGAGACTGTGAGTTCTAGTCCTGCTTTAGATACAAACCAGATGGGCACTTTTGGTCTAGTCACTCTCTCAGCTTTGGGAAAGTGGAAAATCACTTCTGAAATCTTGCCAAGAAAACTGCAGACATTGGTCCCAGCAGGAGCGAAGAATGATTCAAAAGGATTGAAAAAACAACAACAACAAAGATTGAAAGTGCAGAAGGACTTTTAAAATGTCTAGGGTAGCAGAAAAACTAGGTAGCTTAAAGTAGAATAACTAAAAACAGGTATCGCGGTAGATAACTAATTGGAAGAATATAAGTAGGAGAATATAATTTAGGCCCTAGGAAAGGCACAAGCTTTCCAGAGCCCTTGGGAAGTTATTATTTTTTAAGCACTGTGGAAGAGAGTCTCAAGAAAGTTTCAGCAGCTTTCAGCAGTTTTGGGTTTTTTTTTTCCCAGAGAAAATCACTGGACGCATGTAGAGAATGAAAAGCAGAATGGATCAAAGGCTGAATTTTCTTTAGTCTTTTTGGAATTAGAGGGAAAGAGTACAGAACCTATTCAGACAAGGTACAAACTATGCTTGGCATTGATTTTAATTATGACCAATAGTGTTAACATTTTCTCTGATCGTGTTTTATGAGAATGGAGACGCATGGGCAGTTCAGGCTCAAATTAGTACCTGAAACTCTTCTGATTGAGATAGATATACACATAGATACATGCATCCTAATGACAGGACGAAAAAGGTGAATTACCTGATCACCCATGCTAACAGCGTGGAGTAAGGTATTTTTTTGGTACAGAAATACATTCTTAATTTGTAGAGCATTAATGCCAGGGAGAATCAGATCATGGTTGTACTCAACAGCTAGCAGGAAGAGTAGGAGAATGAAATCAACGCCAATGCTCTGAAGGACAAGACCAGAAGATGAACTGCAATAAAAAAAAACCCTGAAAACCTGCAATGAATGCAGCTGAAAGTACAAGAAACTAGGAAAACTATTTACAAGGATGGCTTGGAACTTCATATTGTTAATGAGATGTAACTGTTTGTTTCCAAATGAACTGAGATTAGATCAGAAAGAGCAAGTTATGAGACAGATGTGCTCCAATGCTCAACTGAAAATAAATAGGGGAAGGGAATGTGAGCTTTGTAAGAAGACGAGCTGCACATTTCTCCCTTGTAACCAAAGGAAATGGGCAAACAAATGTTAAGGTTCCAATTATTAGATTATATTTGACTATTTTAAAAGGCAGAATGCATCTATTTGGATTAAAAGACAGATAGGTAGGTCAAGTCTTGCAGAAATTTCCAGAGCTTTATATTTGCGTTACACATTACATTTAGATAATCTAATAGACATTAAGTATTCCTACTACAGCTTGTAAAATATGTAGTAATTGTGAGAATGTGTACAGCCAGCAGGCTTTCTAGTGAACTGGACTGAAACATTTCTATTAATAACTTCAACATGCAGCTCTAATTGAAAAAAATAATTATATAACAATAGCATGATAAAATCAAATGCTTGTATTCTTCCAGTAATTTTCAAAGCAGACACATGATATTTCATCAATAAAATGAAATAATAATACTGACCTTCATATCTGTATTCCTATCAATCTCAAGAGCCTTGAAAATTCTATACCACTTCATTCTGCTACTGTGCTTTCCCAAAAATAAGACCCTGTTTTATATTTTTTTGAACCCTGAAATAAGCAATTGGCCTTATTGCCATGCGCTCAAAAGTCCGATTGGGCTTATTATCAGGGGATGTCTTATTTGGGGGAAACAGGGTAATCATGTATGAAATGTACACAAACGAGTCTCATTTTGCTGAGCCTGTCTTGGTGATCATTCCCTGCTCTGTATACAGGTAGATCACTAGTGCAAGTTCAAATAATGGAATATTCGATATAGTGTGAATTGTAAATTGATACCAGGTTGTGTTTAATGTGATCCAAAATTGAGTCAAGGCAAGGTTAACATGGGTGCAAGCACATACACAGTTGTGGCTGTGGAGATTAGATGCTGTTAATCTTCATGGGCACAAATTGGAGAAAAAGAAGATTGTGTCAGAGGAAAACAGTTCAAGTTTTAAAAAGAAGATGCTTGTTATTATATTAGACCAAAAATTTAATGCAATTGAACATGAACAGGGTCTTAGCAACATTAAAATAGGGCATGCTGGAATGCCTGAATCTATGGTAGAATTGTTTTTTTAATACTGCATTCTATAACTACTCTATGACTTTGCTAACCATACATTTAAATTATATTACTTTTGTCCTTCCTTGTAATATTTCATTAATATAAATATAAACAAATTATGTTGAAAATTTTTCTGTTGAGCTGGAACCAATTACCATATTTTCCATAGAAATATCACCTTGAGTAGTGTGAATTCAAATAATACAGCCAATCATCACCTATTTGTATTATTCAAGTGGTGGTTCCTATACTTAAATGTTCCCTCTATACACCAATAAAGACACCTGTGTTCTGTAAATGATTTTCATCAACAACTTGCTTCTTAGGAAGCAAGTACTGTTCCTGAAAAAGCAAGTTA
The DNA here is from genome assembly GCA_032468115.1 of Grayia smithii. NCBI lineage: Eukaryota > Metazoa > Chordata > Lepidosauria > Squamata > Grayiidae > Grayia > Grayia smithii. Next base: position 36,969 of record JANHFM010005817.1, on the reverse strand, counting down.
GTGAAGCAAAACAAAGGTTGTCTTGAGCTCCTATCAAGAAACCACTAATGGACGACTATAATTTAAAATATCTTAATTAAAAATTTTTGTAATTATGGTGCCCCCCCCCCCAATACAATGTGGTCTTAGAAATGTCTAACTACAATATTTGAGAGATTCAATTTTTTTTCTTTTATAGAAGACTTTTTGAGTTGCATCTACTGAGAAATAAACTCAGCAAATAGAGCAGTAGGGAATAAAAATAAACTCATGCAACATATTGTAGATATGTAGGTAGTGTCTTTCTGGAAGCATTTATTTGAAAAAAATGGAATCCAGTGACGTATTGGGAAAGGTTGATCAAGAAAAGACAAAACTGAAGTCGAGCACAGTTGGGAATCAGAAGGTATGAAAGGAGAACTTGAGTAAAGTAACATCATATCCTCATCTAGAAGACATCACTCATTTGTACTCAAAAGTCTGGGAATAAGGATGCTGGCGATGCATTTGCCATACGCAGAACTAATAAACCATTGTACTGTGACGATGTGCTCTATTTAGCTCTCCAGCAAAAGGAGCTACTGCAGCTGACCTTGAAAGGAACAGAAGGAAACACAAGGGCAAGATCTTCTATATTTGAATGCATAGAAACTTGACCACCAAAATTCTAACACACTTCTCTTCCTTTAATTTTAGCTCTTCTAAATTCAGGGAAAGGTTTCAAAAATGGCAGTTGCATGATCTGAAGATCTTGACTTTTTTTTGACTGGGAATAATCCAGAAAAATAGCCACATGCTGATACCTATAACGATTCAGATTTTAAGAAATTGAGGGAGAGCATGTTCTAACATATGTCCAATTCCTTGTAAGATAGAAATATCCATGAGGACTAAATGGATGAACATAAGGATAGATGGCAAATGAGCAGTTGGGGGTGAATGAGAATACATTGCAGTCACCTAAGGAACAGATTAAATCATGAGAATCTGAAATGTACCGCTGAATACCTGAAATTGTATTAATTTTAAATGAAATTAGGTATACCTGATTTTTATAAGATTATGTCCATTCTTTTAAGTGAATCAATTACCTACGTACTTATGTCATTGAAAATTATAGCTTGGTGAGTTCTTTTGAGGGTTAGGCTCTGGTGCATATATTCAAGGTTTTATATGTGACAGTTGGCCAATACACCTCAGGTTGTGTATTCTTGCTCATAACAACAATTCCAGGGAAGAATGCAATACCAGTAATTAGTTTTATTCTTCTCAAACACAACTGAATCATCGAGCAATTGCAATCAATTTAATAGAAGCTTTTACTGATGTCAGATATCGGCAACTTTAAATGTATTCACCTGATTCAGAATATTTATACTCATCTTCCAAAGTTTCAGGAGAAAAAAACCTCTTTAGGATTGTGCGAAGACACCTTTGATCCCAAGCATCTGTAACTCGTCCTCCATACGTAATCTCCCCTGCAACATTATTTGTTTTACAAATGATCTCATCAGTCATTATGTTTAATGTTACACATTTTAGCTCTATTTTCTCTGAATAATTATTGGACTGGTGACTTTTAAAATGTGTTATCATGCATCTAAATTTCCTCTAGCTACATTAATAGAAATGTGCAAAATGCCAGACTATCAAAATATGTGTAATAAAAGATTAATTTTAATAATTGGTGAATATGCAAAATTTTGCAGGCTGATTAATACTTGCATAATTAAATAACATGCTATTTGGTAGAAAAAGTGAAAAATATGGATACCTGTGTATCTTATAACACTTTGTGACTAATTTTTTCCTTAACTACGGTAAGCTTTGGTGTACAAATTTGGGTTATGAAAACACTAAGATTATTCTATCATTTAAATAGAAACAAGTAGCCAAAATGATAAACATAATAGATAACAGTAGTGCAAATTGTAACTTTCAATTTTCATGTCAGATTTTGAAAATTTGTTTTTAAAAGCTTTTAGTTCAAATAATACCCAACCTTTTAGAGCTTTATGGCAACTGTAATAACTTCATAAATATATAAAGTTGTACCTACTTTGCAGTTTTCACTGAACTGCAGCGTTAAGTATATTGCTGGCCCTGCTGCACATTAACAATAGTGAAGCCGAGAATGCCAGCAGATTGAGCTCTGGGTAATAAATGTATTGAAACAGCCAGGAAAACTGTTGAGATTAAAATCATACTAAGAGTCTAATGCTAATTTTTACTATGTGACTTTGTGTTTTGTCCAGAAGTCAAGGCGAACATCATATTTTCTACAATAATAATATTTTTTATTTTATTTTTTTCCCCATTTATATCCCGCCCTTCTCCGGAGACTCAGGGCGGCTTACAATTAAGCACAAGCCAATGTGCTCAGCAAATTATTGATTAAAATAATAATGAATTCATTATATAATTCTTGGGAAGGACTCCATAAGTGGATAAAAATGGCAAATCCAATCTGAATATCTGGCTGACGGTGTGACGAACCATAAGAATATATAAATAATAATTTATTAATTATTCATTAGGCCATATCAGAATAATACATATTCCCATGAAATATACAATTCACCCTACTGCTGGTCTGGAAGTATAAAATGTAAAACAAGAAATACCATGTGCTACAAAAAAGAGCAAAAGAACTAAAGGAGAATGAAAATCATATTTTTGTGTCTCTCCTACAATTTACCCGAATCATATCGGTTCCCAATTGTGCTGTTTTCTTCAGATGAAGGGCTCTATCATAAATATTCTCAAAGAGGAGTAAAACCCAGGCCTTTTCAGACATTTAACCTCCTCAGATAACTTAAATAGATCCATGGAGATTTCTGTATTACAGGGTAACAAAATGAAGCCTACTTATATTTTAAAAGGGGATTCCTCTTGTTTTTAAATACTTGTCTATCTGATGGGTATATTTAGTTTTAGTACATGGGAGGTGGGAGGTCACTTATTTTCCTGAAAAAGAGGACATATGCAGTCTGGAGCTGTTGTAGATCCAGATCCCTCTCTGTTTCCTTAGAGCCATTCCTTAAGAGTGCCTTTTATCAATTTTGGCTGATGTGACAACTGTGCCTTTTCGTAAAAGAAAATTGCTTTAAACGGTATGATGGTAGCCACCTTGCTTTTTGATTACCCCAGTGTGTTTTGTAAGGTGGTGCCTTTGAATCTAGCCTAGAAATCGCAATTAACACAGAGCTCAGTAGTCAGGCTACACTTGTACTAAAAGACCTTCACTGGCTGCAAGTTTATTTCATGGTGAAAGACAATGTGTTGGTTTATATATTTAAAGCCTCTGAGAGAGCACATTTTTCTAGATGATGAAGTAACTGGGGGAGTTTTTCTAAAGTCGCTGTAGTTTTGCTAGTGGAATCCAGGGGCTGAGTCTTCTTTGTAATTGCCCCGATCTCTAGAACGCAGTCTCTATGGATATGGGCTTAAAACAACTTGTTGGTATTTAAGAATTCCGTAAAACACATTTAAACTTGATAGTTTTACCCATTTTCATGCTTAATTTTGCTTGCTCGTTTTAACATTTTAACTGGATTGTTGTTATATTTGCCCTCATACATGTAGCTGTAGAAGAGCCTGCATTCTACTGGTAAAAAAATGTACAATTCTGTATCAACAATTTACTGATAAAATGGACAATTTCGGGCTTTCAATTTTTCAGTTGGAAAATTCTAATTTGTTGCATAATGGTATAATATCACACACAGAAGAAATCTGTAGCTCTATGAGTACCACTAATAGTTGTGTTCAGAAATGAAGATACTTCAAATGCAATGAAGATATTGTGTATAGACAAACAACAGTCACCAGATATTTTTTTCTATGCAGGAAAGAATGAATTGCTTGACCCAGCAATTAAGTTGTTGTTATGTATAATTGTGAACTCAGTGGGATAATAATTACATCAGTATTCAGAAAGCCTTGAAAATGAATATTTAATATCCCAAGCAAACCTTCGTAAATTCATTTGATCAGCAAAGCATTATGACCACTCTGTTTGAAATATTCTCAGGCTCAAAGAACCTAGAGTGACATGTGGAGCTACTTCTGAGTAGTTCCTTTATTTTGTTGGCCTACATAAAGCAATTATCCGCAATAACTATACATATGCTCTGTGAATCGTTAGGGAGGGCTTGACCTTGCTCTCTTCCTGCCCACTAGATACTCCATTGTCTCTTTGCCCCTCCCTCCCATGATTCTGGACTACATTCCACCATATACTGTATATTCCATTCCTCAAATAAATATGTGATTTTGATTTATAATCAACAGCCCCTTTTGTGCTATGGCGAACTATTTTTAAAACTGAGAGAAGTTGGCATAATTCCACAGCTTGATACCACACAGATTTATGGGAACAGTTCAAATAAAATTCCCAGCTGATAGTCATACTGGAGGATTATGTTTTTGTTTTTAGGTTTAAGGTTAAAAAGTGCATTGGATAACACAAAGTCCTTGGTCTCACATAAATAATTCTCTGACCCCAATCACTTACAGCAGACATTTATGATAGGTAATATGTATGGATAAGTACAGATGTCACAAAATTATTAACTTGATACCTTTACCTGTTATATATGTGAGGGCATCCCAGGGTATTTTTCCTTCTTGGCAATAAAGATTGAGGTTTAATAAGGCACATTCTCTGTCACTGTCATTAAATTCATAACATATGTTCCAACCAAGGGGTCCAAATTTTTTCCTTTCCTTGAAGATTAGAAAAAATAATTTTTTTGCTCAGCGTTGAAGAATTGCATGACAAAAAGAAGAAATCCATAAAAAACCCTGTAAGGATTATTCAGTTCCTTCACAATTTCTATAGTTACTCCCCCCCACAACCCTGATTCTATTCCACGGGTTCCTGTGGCTTATTTCATTTAGTGATAATATCAGATTTTCATTGTGATAATGAATCAACAGAAGATATGTTTGTCCTAGAAAACTGACAAAATAGCTCTTGCTTTTCTGAAGAACGAGATGAAAGAGCTATTTCCTTTTTAGTTGCTTTTTCTAGCTGTACCTAGTTTTCTCTTGAGATCTATATTACCAGAGGAACATCAGGGAACCAGAGGTTACAAACTGAACGGCAGTGATTAAGAAACTAGGGAGAATTATATAATACATCTCTACATGCACTAATTAGAAAACAAATCGAGGTTTTTCCTGACATTCTAATTTCAACAGCTTGAGTAAAAGTAGCAGGTGAAAACCTGGCTAGAATGTCACCCTGGTTCCAGAAATCTTGGGAAAGCATTTTTGAACAATTTTCACAAAAATACAAAAACTATTAAAATGCAAATAGATGTTTCTTTATATTTATAAGCCTTCTTCTACATACAGCAGATGCATGTAGTTTTTTAGTGTACCACTTGGAGAAAGGAATAGATTACAATTTTCTTTCTAAAGATGATACTGCATCTCTGATGCAGTGAGTTTTGATGCCCAGAAGCTTAATTGTTTCAGGGTAAAAGATTAGTGCCCTATTGAAAACACTGATATGCAGGACATCCGAATCAATTTGACTACATTATAGAAAATAGATGGAGAAGGAATAATCCAGTCTGCAAGACTACTTCCAGATGCAAATTGTGGAACTATTACGTCTATTAAGTATAAATCTGAGTTTCACTTAGCAAAATCAAAGAAAGTAACATGGCAGCAATGTTCAATCAAGAGTAGACGGTCAAAATTCAAGTTCAATGTAAGGAACAAATTCAGCATGCATAACATGGGCATAGGACAACTTCAGGAGCAATTCAAATAAATAAGAAACACTGACAACTAAAGCAGAAAAGATCGTTCTTGAACTTTCAAAGAGGAAATGATCCAAGTAGCTTTGAGGATGAGCTATTGTGTTTGACAAAAAAAGTCAGAGGATGAAAGCCTGGGCAACAAGAAAGAAGTGTGATGTCTGAACTCAGATCTTCAGTGTTAAACACGTAAGGACAAAAAAGATATCTCAATCAAGAATGTCAACAATGTTTTGAAAATAACAAGAAAAATGAGAGGTATTTTTAAAATGAGAGGTAGCACCAGAAAATTTACAGCAAAGGAGGAATACTCAATCATAGAAGAGGTCTAACAGAGACAAATGAGGTTAAAGGAAGATGGAAAGACTATTCTAAAACCCTTTACAAATGGGATTATAGAATGACAGAAACATTTATAGAGAGGACATATATTCAAGGACTGATTCCACTAGAGAGTGAGGTACAATAGACAATAGACTAGCTGTCAAATAGAAAAGTACAAGGCACAGAAATGAACTATTTAAAGCTTTAAAAGAAACATTTAAAATTAACAGCTTTACACCAACTAATATGGAACAAGAAAATATGGCATAGAGATTGGAAATAGACACAATAATTTATTCAATAATAAGCAAATTACTGAAGCACTCCTCACATAAACAAGGTTGCTTAAAATCTTACAAAAACTAGAGAACCAAACATGGACACAAAAATGCCAAATAAACAGGCACATTTCAGAATAAACAATGAAACTAATTATTTTTAAGGAATATTTATAATGAACAAGAAGGAACTGAATTTGAAGAGACACCAGTTCAGAAAAGAAAAGAAAGTGAGCTAAGGATGTATTTTGTTCCTGATAAATTGAACTAATTCAAAGAATATATTCCATGAACGACAGGATTAGAAGGGATGATACTTGGAATCAAAAGTGGTCTTCAAACATTAGATGAAATAAAATTAAAAAACAGAATTTGAAAAAGTTCATTATGAAAATGAAAATGTGAAGTGAAAAATCTTTGTTAAATATTCAAATAATGTCAAAACCAAGAATTTAACAGTCCATAATAAAGAAAAAGTGAAGATGATATTAATCTAGGGAGAAATGAAGTGAGAAACTAGAAATGTCTTTAAACTTAAAGTTAGAATGGTTAAAAATGGGTCTTTTTGTGGAAACTTATGGCGGTAAAAGCTGGATGTTAGAAATCAGTTGTGGATATATAAAGGCTGATTACTCTATTGATCAATAAGGAGAAACTCAAATAATTATGCATGACTCATGAGAAAATAGTGAACTACATAAATTAATATGCTTCACAAGACTGGTGGAGCAGAATGGGAAAACAATATGTAAGGTAGGGAGATGATTCAAATTACTCAAATGTCTTTGGGAGAGCTATGCACATATGCAGATCAAGATGGCAGGCAATTTTCCATATAATCACCAAGGCCAAGGGCAAATTAATGGCTAACTTTTTCCTTTAACGTCCAGCCTATATGGATGAGACCTTTTTTCTGCAACAACTTTTATGACTAAAAGAGAATTACTGATCCAAAGACACATTATGGTTGCACAGCAGATTTAAATCCAGATCTCTCCTGTGCAAGTTCAATCAGTCCCTATACTTATATTCAACACTGGCTGGCTCATTTCTAGCACATGGATCATATCCAAGTTGAGATCAAGAATTATACACCATTTTTCTCTTCTAATCTTAGGGAGGAGAGAAAGGATTCTACTTCAAGAAGTAGAGATAGTTATTTTCATTTTATAATCAGTGGGTAAGATCAGAGAAACTGAGGTATATCTGAATTCCACTGAAATCAGTTTGTTATTTCAGTTTGAAATCAGTATTTCATCAATATTTGTATTTAGAATTCAAAATGTGTCCCTTCATTAAATATGAGCAGTAACTCAATACAAATAAAGCTTCTGAATATACCTGGATTTCTATTCCATAAATGTCTATAATATTTCATTGCACAATATTAAAAATCTGCAGATACTATCAATATTATATTTTACTACGAGAAACTTGGATTCTCCTTTTGGTGTTTTCCAACATTCTTTATGCTTATTGTCACAAACAGCTAAGAGAATTTGAAGCAAAATGGAATGGAGAAGAAATTTCAGCTGAGATGAACAAATTGTTACATAAATATTTACAGAGTATATTTCCTTTCTTTTACAGCAATAAATTGGATTGGATGAAATTAAATCGAAATGTTTCTGAATGCAACAACAGGAATGCAAATCTTCCACTCCAATAGATACTTGATATCTTAAATTTTCTTTAACTGAAAACATGTTTAGGTTGACTAAGATTTTACTAGAAGTTTGATATGATGATAATCTTATGAAGTAAATAAGACGGCATTAGTCAAGACAAGCAAATTACCTTTGCCTCAAAGCCACTTTCCCAAGGAATTTTTTTTTTTACCACAACTACAGAAACTTTAAGACATAAGGAAGATGTTGGGAAGCAAACTCTGTATTGAGGGTCTGCCCAACCACATCTTTTGCTTCTGCTGCCTCTGGTATCATATAAAAACAATTTGTGCTTCAATAAAAGAATGCACTTGATACTATTTCCTCTCTTTTCCAAGCTGTGTGCTGCAACAGAAGTGCAGTTTGCTTTCACGAGTGGTCTGAACTGATCGTTTGCAGGCTGTTTTTAAAATTATGATGAAGGTTGCATGCAACACTCAGAGGAATGTTACCAGAAGTTTTGAGTTTTGCAGAAAGATTACAGATAAATTTTTGATGTAAATAATAAAATGAATAGAGTAGGCTTCATGAACACTGCTGTTCTGAGCTAATATACCAGTGTTAATTACCTGTGTGATCCATTCCTCAGAGTAGAGTGATGAATCTGAAACAATCTGGCCATTCTGAAGGTGATTTATCTGTTTGTGGGGTTTAATAGTCTAGAACTGGAGAGGTTAGGACTGTGTCCAGAAACCACAAATAACTTACAGTCTTTGAAGATTTATTTCAAAGAACAGTCAACTCACTTCCAGACTGACTGATTCAATGTGTTTTCAGAAAGAATAAAAGGAACATTTTGAAGAATACTCCAGGAGTAGAACTGTAAGTTTTGCACATCCTTGATATTAATATGCCTCTTTAAAAAATCTCATCACTACAACATACACAGATGATCACTATTAATTATTACTTAATATATTCTTATAATAGGAGATACCTGAATAATTGCATGAAAAAAGCAAATGCCAAAAATGATTTTTCTCCAGATTTTGCCCAAGATATTTTCCTCAAAAAACGAGGGAGTCATTTCTGTGAAGGCTCTTCTGATGTTTGCCCTTAGGCCTTTAGGGGGTTCATTTGTTACCTGCATGAAAAAATATATGTACACACATGTATCAAACTGATTTTCAAATATATCTGTTAACAACTTCCAGATAATATTCCTATGATGCTTCTATAAAATTACGTAATATGAAATAGCTATGAAGCAGCGGTAATTCACACACATCATGCCTCATTGCATTTATTCATTTGCACAGCTACAGGACTAGGTTTTCCAGTTGTGCACTGTGTTGTCAAGTTAATGCATGAATTAGTAGCTATCTGTATGCAAATGGCATTTTCTAGTCAGAGGAAAACTCTCAGCTTTTAACCAAGTTAAAAGTTAAGATATGAGATTACTTATCCAAAGTTGCATATAGAAATGAAAACCTTCAGAAAGTAAGGGTATGTAAGGCAGGAAAAAAATGAATCTGCTTATATAAATGATAAATATGGAGCAATTGTAGTTAGAACTCATACAATAAAGCTGTTTTTTATTGTTTTCAAATACAGTAGTTCTCAACTTATGACCGCAATTGAGCTCAAAATTTCTGTTCAGACATTTGTTAAATGAGTTTTGCCCCATTTTATGACTTTTCTTGTCACAATTGTTAAGTGAATCATTGCAGTTGATAAGTTAGTAACCTGGTTATTAAGTGAATCTGGCTTCCCCAGTTGACTTTGCTTGTCAGAAGGTTGCAAAAGGTGATCACATGACCATGGGACACTGCAACAGTCATAAGTATGAACCAGTTGCCAAGCATTTGATCATGGGGATGCTGCAAATGTCATATCTGTAAAAAATGTTCATGTCATATTTTTCAATGCCATGGTAACTTTGAATAGTCAGTAAGTGAACTGTTGTAAGCCGAGGACTGCTTGTACCATTTGAGATATTTGTCTGATATAAGCCTGTTTTGTGGGTAGAAAACATTTTAATTAGATACAACTGCTAAAATCAGTGGAAGTGGAAGATTTAATGCAAGTTAAAATCATTTTCAGGGTACAGATTTTTTGATAATTTTGGAGAAGGCTAAATGATTATGTGCACCGTTATTCATTGTGGCCAACGAAGAGGAAAATAAACATTTCTTCCCTTCTGAGGAGGTGATCTGGAGTGATATATGATCTAGAACAGGATTGGAGAATGTATTCCAAATTTCAGAGGTGCTATTGCTGTATTGAGCAGTGAAATATGAATGGTAAGGAGAAGTTAACACTTCTGGGAAGTGAAGTGATCACATTCTCAGTCTTTTAAAATCCTCAAACTTTTCATCCTCAGATGCCTCCTCAGACTGTAAGGATTGAGTTATGGTTCCTCAGGTCAAAAAAGAGTCCCCATCTCTGGCACAGATAAAATTAGCTTTGTTTCCAATGAATGGGGAATAAATATTGGCATTTTGATTTTGTTTATGGAACAGGCAGAATTACATGTGGCCTGTATTTCAAATGACTGATTGCCAAAGCAGGGGTTTTTTTTTTAGCTGGTTTGTTTTTAATACTAAGTGTGAAAGTATTTACTTGTTATAGCATACCAAAGTGTATTACAGTCATTGACTAAGTCTGAACATATTGAATTACTCAAGGAATTGTCTCACCCCACTGGGACTGGCCCACCCACCTGCACTCGCAGAGCATGCTGTGGTCAAGCAATTCTAGCTGGCAAGGTCCATGAGAAGGACCTTCTCTGCCGTGGCTCCTGCACTTAGAAACATCTTACCTCTTAAGGTGATATTTGCTCCCCCTCTTCTGACCTTCCACAACAGCCTGAAGACCTGGCTCTGTCAGATGATTTGGGACCCCAATGGGGGAGTATCACACTGGAACTGGTTGATGAATTAAGAGACAATCCCACCTCCCCCTCGTGTGTCTTGTTCCCTTCCTTCCCATCTAATAACAAAAATGTAATTTTGATTGTGATTTCCATTTTTACTATTTTAGAAATATACATATATATATATATATATATATATATATATATATATATATATCTATATCTGTTAGGATTTTACTGTTTAAATCTATAAGCCACCCAGAGTCATTTTGATACAAGATGGGTGGCAAGTAAATTTAATAAACAAACAAACAAGCAAACAAGTAATTAAAATGGTCTTGTGTTTATCATTTATATTTTTTTATTTGTTGTCTTTTAAATGAGCCCTGTAGGCATTTCTTTACTTCCTTGATTTCCTGGGATTTCTTTGTAAGAAACTAAAAAACACTCAGGGATCTGTAACCAAAAGCAATCACATTCCTCACACTGTCTGTCTCCCCAATAGGATACCAGGTGCTAGACACTGAGTAAATCCCCATATGGTGCCAGGAAAGCATTCAGATCTATCAGCTGCCAAGGGCAGGCCATCTTAATTTGTCTACTGCCTTTGCGGAGTTTGTTTGTTGTAAAGTGCAGCTTCAACTGACAGCGAGCTGACTGTAGCAAAGGACTTAGAGCATTTGCTCCATTGTATATCTTTTTTTCCAATGGGAACAAAAGTTCAAGTCCACAGCACTACAAGGAACCAGCCTGGCAACACCCTCTGACAATGACATGTAGGATGGCCAGCAGGCTGGATCGCACGCTGATGAAAACTCTAGCTTGTTTTCACAATATAGTCTCAAAGAAAGATTATACATTCAGGCACCATGAGAAGGTGCACAATTCGTCATTGACATGGTCTTCTGTAGAATTACCCCCACCCCCACCAATTTTATGTGATTTTGCTGTCTAGGCTGCTGATAGATCCCAAACCCAAAACACCTCTTTTTTACACCTCTAACCAGGTTTTCAATAATTTTAAACATGCCATGTCTGTTCATTCATACATCATTATATTATGCAATGATAAGGTCGTACTACAGACAGAGCTGTCATTTATCAATACCAACACAAGATCAAGGGTTGTATTGTGTTAAGGCATCCAGTCTCGTATTACATTGTTGAGAAACCTTTTTGGACCATACAGATAAAAACTTCATTCATTTGTAGGCTTTGCCCTCAGGACAGGTAATAGTGGCATCAGGAGCAGTGTTTGCCATTTTTAGAAAATTTCACTTAATAGTTCATAAAGCAGTTCATAATTAAACAGTATGGAAACAACAATGTTCATGGAATAACCATGAAGTTATTGAATCTGAAGGGGGCTTGAATTTTTTTTATCAGATTCGATGCACTGCAGCCTTGGATGAGCTTAAACATTTTATTCATGGCAGTGATCTTTTATATAAAACATAATAAAACAACCACTGCATGTGCAAAAGCAATCAATGATTGCAATACAGAAATCTTGGGACTATTTTTAATGGATTTGAGCAGCAGCTCTTTCGTTAACTGTATTTTAACTTGATGGACACTAACCAATTTGAGAATCCAAGTCAGAGAAACAGCTATCAAGGGAAAAATGGAAAAAATCAAAACAAAAAAGATAATGCTTCCAGTGGCTGCTTTGTGCCTCCTTCTGATGTATATCTGCTTTGAATATTGCAGAACATAATGTTTTTTTATAAAACTTCCCTAGTCTTTACCAACTGAAATGAAAATTTAATATAAAATAAATGATATAATTGCATTTATATAAATTCTTCCACTTCATCATGCCCTTTAGGTCCTCTCTTCCACTCACTGTGGTGTTCCATCATTATTTAAGTTATAAATTCCTACAGAATCTGTTTTGGATTTTGATGTTATTTTGTTACCTAAAAACAATTAGATGGAACAAAGGACGTTCTAACAGTTAGGGTGTTTGGGCTTTTTTTAATGCTCATTTTTTAATGCTGCTCATTTCTTTAGAGGAAGCAATTTCAGAAACAGATAATTGGAGCTGCAGTGAATTCAATTTGTTCTGTATGCTGAAAATAATTTGCAACTGTATTTTCCATTTTAATTTTTTAAAAAAATCAGCCCTACCTTGACAGAATTCTGAAGGACAGTAACAGGGAAAGTAGTACATGGCATGGAACTCAAATAGAGTCGAAAGCTTTCATGGATATTGGCACCTGAAAATATAATAATACATATGGTAAAACAAGACATTTCTAATGTAGTGAAACCAGAAACTATAAGATGCCTTATATTTCATTCCCTGATCTTTGAGACTACTCCAATGTCAGAGCAGAGGGGGAATGTTATAATTGCTGTGAATCCTGACCAGGTTTCAGGGGTATTTTTTTAAAATTTTGGGAAAATGTAAGATTTGTAAGAGCCACAGGAAGATTTCTAGAAGAAGGTTCACATTCCCAAACCTAAATTCCTTCCTTCAGCTGGTATACAAATCCTTTAATAAAAGTTTTTAGAGAGAGAGAAGATAATCAAAGATCTTTCTTCCTTCATGTTCCCTTTTGAAATGCTGAATTCTTCAAAAATCTGAGCTTTCTAGCTGTGAAGGAAAAATTGGTCAACAGGCCAGTTCCCAAAACAAAATGCATTTTAAAATATTATGACCATTGCTCACCAATTACTATTCCTCACTTTTCAGCAGATTCTATTAAATAAAAATTAAACACGGGAAGCAATCTAAAAACTAATAATTCTAATTTTTTTGTGCTGAATGTGACCTAAGTTTCTGTGATAAACATAAATTGTATGTATTTCTGAAAGGTGGCAAAGCAACAAAGCATACATTTTCATCTACAATACGGGTAGTTCTTAAGTACCTTCTAGGAGTGTCCATTATAACTCTGAATGGTAGCTATCCGAAAGGATTTAAGTCAAGGACTATCTGTACATGGGTGAAATATTTTTATCATAGACCCAAAGAGATACAACTTGGTTTCTTTCAATTAGAACACAAAGAAACCAAGACTGTGTAGGACAGTCTTGTTAAAAGTTAAACACAACATGACAAAAAACGATTGAAATAAATAGAGTGGGGGGGGGGGAAATCAAACTAATGCTGAAAAAAC
>JANHFM010005816.1:15409-26222 GCA_032468115.1 Grayia smithii | reverse complement strand
AGAATAGAATAGAATAGAATAGAATAGAATAGAATAGAATAGAATAGAATAGAATGAGTTTTTTATTGGCCAAGTGTTATTGGACACACAAGGAATTTATCTTTGGTGCATATTCTCTCGGTGTACATAAAAAGACAAGATACACTTGTCAAGAATCACAAGGCACAACACCCAGTGACAGTCATATGGTACAATAAGCAATCAAATCATACTAGGAAATAATCATTATCAATATAAATTGCAAGGATACAAGCAACAAAGTTACAGTTATGCAGTCACAAGTGGGAGGAAATAGGCGATAGGAACAATGAGAAGACCAATAGCAATAGTAATGCAGCCTAATGTGAAAAGTTTGACAATTTGGAGGGAATTATTTGTTTAGCAGAGTGATGCCTGCCTGCCTGCCTGCCTGCCTGCCTGCCTGCCTGCTTGCCTGCCTGCCTGCCTGCCTGCCTGCCTGCCTGCCTGCCTGCCTGTCTAATTTTTGCAATTTACTGATATGGATTCCATTTTGCAACTTTATTTTGACTATGTATACTGCACTGTTTTAAAGCTTTAACTTTATCCGTATGCTGTCCAACACTGGAAGAAACAAAGAGAGAGAGAGAATCACAGAGTCTGTCACAGAGAATGAGTCAGACAAGCATTCCACCCATCTTGGAAACAGAAAAGAAAACTCTAAAAAAGAGGAAAATGAACCAGCTCTTCAAAACAATAGTAAGTGTGTTTCTGTTCAAATTTTAGGCATTCAAACTTACATTTGTAAACAACTTGCACATTTCATGTTGGCCTACAGTATTGCATCTACTTCAAATGATAAAAATTAGATCTTTCAAAATCTACACTGTAATACAAGTCGACTTACAACTACAGACTTGCAACTTAGACTTGTGACTACAGTTGATCCCAGAATATTGTTAAGCACGACAGCTAAATGAATTTTGTTCCCTTTTATGACCTTTCTTGTGACAGTGAACACTGCAGTTTTTAAGTTAGCAATATGGTTGTTAAGTGAATCTGGGTTCCCCATTTACTTTGTTTGTCAGAAGTTTACAAAAAGTGGTCACATGACCCCAGGACACTGCAACGAAAAATATGAGTCAGTTGCTGAGCATTTATATTTTGATCACATAACCATGGGGATGCTGCAATGGTCATAAGCGTGAAAAACGGTCGTAAGTCACTTTTTTCAGTAACTTTGAACGGTCACAAAATGAACAACAAAAAATGATTTACAAAATATTATAAATCAAGGACTATCTGTAATCTCTGACTTTGGAGATTTTTTTTGTTTAATTATTTTATTTTCTATTAGATAGCAATGGGTTTACATGAATTTTTAGTACAAAATATATTTCTTAGTCCATATCATCTGATCAAAATGCTGGAGGTTTTTGGGCTCTGGAGTGTCACATTATATTTGAATAGACTGTGCTTCGGTTCTTTCTTTTCATAGATGATGACTGCATTATCCTTTTAAAGCACTCCCAATAGATTGTTGCAATTATGATATCAAAGATATCATATCATATGGTAACAAGCACTGTCAGCTGATTGGCACAGTTGGGCTGTTTATTTAACGCCATCATGCTAACTTAACCAAAGATGATTCAGGACACCTTCACACCTAATATATCTCTCAGTATATCGATTTGTTAAAAACATACAGATTGAACATTAACTACAAAAAATATTTTTATGTTAGTTCTCCAGAGACAGAATTTCAGTGTATCAGCATTGCATTTTGATTCCTCAAGGGTTCGTTCAAAAATAAATTGCACCCAATTTAATGAAAATATATGCCAGCTTGATTCTTTGATTTTTTTTTCCATTGTATAATATAAGGAATAAATTAGTCCCAGCAGGAAACTGGAAGGCAAAAAGCTATTTCTCAGTTCTCCCTTATCAATCTTACAGACTATTTTATACCAAGCTAAGGTGGAAATGTTATCCTGAATATATAGGATGGTTCTGCTCATTCTAGAATCCAGAACCTGAGATTATTTTTGAGACTTGCCAAGTATAGCCCTGTCACAGAGCCAAATAATAGTTTTTCATGTGATATGTAGCATGCATATCCTATCTGCTTCTCTGGTTAGATTTATATTTTCCGATCTATCCCTCAGAGATGTGAACCAAAGCACATCTTTGTTCCTCTTTCTAAATTTGCATTTTGCAAATGTTGTTATATATATAGTTTCCGTTGGTGTTGCAGTAATAAATATTTTTAGGAAGGTCATCTAACTTTACATTGGGGAAAGACTTCTGTTCTGGCTG
Organism: Grayia smithii; assembly: GCA_032468115.1. Taxonomy (NCBI): domain Eukaryota; kingdom Metazoa; phylum Chordata; class Lepidosauria; order Squamata; family Grayiidae; genus Grayia; species Grayia smithii. The sequence goes on along the minus strand of JANHFM010005816.1, from coordinate 23,945 downwards.
TGCTGGGGAAATAAATATTACTGCTCCTGTCTCCAGATGCTGCATTCCAAGTAAGAGTCCTGATAACTAATTAGAGGAAATAAATTACCTAACTGTATCTATTCATTACTTACATCTTCCTGTTTCCAAATCCAGTAGAGAGGGCATGCTGTGGGTTCAATTATATAGGGAGCTACATTTGGCAGTGATCCTTCTGGGCTGCCATGCCTGCACTGTGGAATATCCTTCTCCCTGAGGTTAAGTTGGCACTATTGCTCCTAATTTTCTGAAGGTCCCATAAGACCTGATTGTATATCTAGCCTGAAATCTGGCATTAGTGATGTGACTTTTTTATTATTAAACTCCATTCACCCATTATCTCTTTTTAGCTGTGTTTTACAGTTTTAACATTTTTAATAAAAGCAAGATGTTTGTAAAATAAGTTTTGCCCCATTTTACGATCTTTGTTGCCACAGTTCTTAAGCAAATCATTACAGCCGCTAAATCAGTAATATGGTTGTTAAGTGAATCTGGCTTCCCCATTGCCTTTGCTTGACAGAAGATTGCAACAAGTGATCACACGACCCCGGGACACTGCAACCATCATAAATATGAGTCAGTTGCCAAGCATCTGAATTTTGATCATGAGACCAAGGGATGATATAACGGTCTTAAGTGTGAAAAACAGTTATGTCACCTTTTTTTCAGTAACGTTGTAACTCTGAACGGTCACTAAACAAACTGTTATAAGCTGAGAACTATCTGTAGCTTGCAGGAAGAGGATGAACAAATCTCTCTCCTTAAATCACCTCTTTATCACCTCTTTCCCTAACAGGAAGATCTAAACTTTAAATACATCAGTCACCTAATTAGGCATGTATAATTTGAGTTCATTCAGGCTTTTTACAATAATGTAGCTCTTTCAAGAAAATAAGCCATTGAAACTGCTGATTGCCTCCAAACCCAATGGGATTAACTCTGACATTTGTTCAACTACCTTGAGGAAATTAGCAGAGTAACCAAAAGAGCCTCTATTCCTGGTGGGATATCAGAGGATTTCAGATGCATCTCTGAGGCAACCTTTACCAGGTCTCTAAAATTATCAAAATATTCTTATTTCATCCAAGAAAAGCCTCTTCTCTAGACTTCAGTGGATTTTTCTGTTAACTATGCTTGCTCCGCTTTAAAAGGTATCCTTCCAAGTCTGTAATTTCTTCATTGCTTTCCAAATTCTATGTGAACATAGAACATACTATAGAACATAGAGTCATAGAGCTGGAAGGGACCTCAGAGATCTTCTGGTCTAATGCCCGATTCAAAGAAGAAGACCTTATACCATCCCAGTCAAATAGTTGTCTAGTCTGCTTTCAAAAACAACCATTGACGGAGCATCCATAACTGGCACCCAAGCTACTACATTGATTAATTGTTCTCACTGTCAGAAAATTAATCCTTACCTATAGGTTGGATCTCTCATTAACCTCCCATTACTTTCTATCCTGCCCTCTCGTGTTTTGGAGAATAAGTCACTCTCCTCTTCTCTGTCACAGCCCCTCGAGTACTGGAATATAGTTATCATGTCCTCCCCTAATCCTTTTCTTCCCAAAGCCAGTTATTGTGAGATGGGTGAGAAATTTTTTTTTCTCATTTAATGTTCTTACTTCACAGTAAGTGTTGGATCTTAATGTCAATCCTGAACTGATTGCTTACAATAAGGTCACAGAGAAATCCAGATGTTAATATCCAATATTTTCCTTCTCTTCTATATAGTACAAGTCCAAGCAACCTGAAGATGGAAGGTGTAAGAGTGAACAGCAACCTGATGTTTCAGAGCTGTGAATAAATTCCACTGCTGGAAAGAAAATAATTATAGGCAAATTAAAAAAAAATTGATTCTAAATTGGAAATGTAGGTTGGCTTACAATGTTGATAATGTATATAAAATCATTTGTACTATCAGTCAAGACTGAATGGTGTTACACTCCTAAATGTGTGACTTTGGTGATATGCAAGAATTGTTAATCTGTGGGCGAATTCTTAATTTCAATACGCTGGGAATCAATGATGTGAAGTGGTCATTGGAGAAAGCATTCTTCCATTGTGCATAGAAAATAATGTAACCCAAATAATATAACCCTGGACTTGATGTTTACAATTCTTTTGCCTTATATTTGCACTTTGTATTGTATGTATATATATGTGTGTGACAGCAAATATATGTTTGTGGTCATAATCTATTGCATATAATCTCTTGATATCACCTATTCCAATCCTTGTATGTTAACATTAGAAACTGGATCTTAGTTGATCCCACTGGACTGAAAAATCATTAATGAGGTTTTAAGGTTTGCTAAAATCAAAATTTTATGCAATCAACATTCCATGGCAGTCATCATTACTTATTTATCTCCCATTGCCAAACTATCTCTTATGACCTCACTCTACTATATTTTATTGCTTAATCCTTGAAAAAAAATGATGGCTTAGTGACATATTTGTTTCATATTAGGAAGCAGTCTGACTTTCTTGGCTTAAGAGTTCTTTTCCAAAATTGATCATGCCAGTCTTCTCTGGCATTGTACTGTCATTAATTATTGAGTTGTAATAGCCCAGGCTGAGTTTGCCCACAGGTTGATGATTTTTTTTTTTTTGTAATATTTTAGTACCACAGTATGTTTTTAAAGTGTTCTGTCATAAACTGTATCATCTTTCTTTTAGGAAGTCATTTCAAGAAATATATCTTTATTGGTTCATTATGCCAACATTATGTCAAAATATTCATTAGTTTCTGTAATTTCTAGCTGAAGCACACAGTACAACTGCTTTGATCTAATAAACATATGATCAAAGGGACTTCTTTTTAAAAAAGTGTTCAACTTCTTGCCTCAAGGTGCAACTGAAAGTTACTTTGGAATTTCTACAAGAATGGGGATGTGGTATTAACTTATTCTTAATAATTGATATTCTGATGCAGTAGAATTTTAAAATAAGGGAACCCAGCATCACTTACTATTTGTTTCCCCTTACTTGAAATATTCGCTAGCACAAAAAACAATCCAGCCTGAATTATGAGGCAGCTGTGGTTGGATTTTTCTTTGGAGTCTGCAGTCGCTATCTCTATAACACGTAGAATATTGGAAAATATAAATGCACCAGTTCAAGTTTTCCTTCTGGATTTATTTCCATGTCATGTGAGTCTTGTAGGACTTGACTTAAGACCTCAATTGAGCAAAATTTCTGTTGCTAAGTGAAACATTTGTTAAGTGGATTTTGCCCCATTTTGAGACCTTCCTTGCCACAGTTGTTAAGTGAATCTGGTTTTTGCATTGACTTTGTTTATCAGAAGGTCACAAAAGGTGATTGCATGATCTTGGGACACAGCAAAGGTCATAAATATGAGTTAGTTGCCAAGCATCTGAATTTTGATCACATGACTATAGGGATGCTGCAATGGTTGCAAGTGTGAAAAACAGTCATAAGTCACTTTTTTCAGTGCTGTTGTAACTTTGAATAGTCACTAAATGAACTCTTGTAAATCGAGGACTAGCTATACAAGCTTTCTCGGCATTTGTTCCTGAAATCTGGAACTCCAGAAATCAGAAATCCAAAAATTCCAGGAAACAGAACTCCAGATCTGGAACTAGATCTGTCTAATTCTCTCTGTGTTGTTCACTTATTTATCAAAATTTATGAAAATTTATATGGCCACCCAACTCATTCTTAGTGACTCTGGGCAGCTTATAAAGATAACAACCCGATATATATATATATATTAAAAAAAACAATAAAAAGGAATAATCTCTCTTCTTCCATCAAGAGGCAAAAACATTTATTTCGGCAAAAATTTTGCATACATCCCATCAGCAGGAAAAACATATTTCTGCAGAAACATTACTTGCACTCTGGTTTTGCTGATCAATTGTGTAAGGTGTTCTGTCCTTTATTGATATTTATTTATGTTTTGATTGTGAACCTATAAATGTACTTCACTATCCTCATTTAGAATGGACTGTTTCTAGTAGTTAATGTTAATAAAATAATACTTACCATAATGGTTATAACCTATCAGAAGTATTGAGTTATAAATTATCTTTTGATAAAGTATTCAAGTGCTCACTGTATAGCAATGAAGAGAAATAACTCTACAATCTCTGTTTCTAAATATCACTTTTCCCATTTGAATGATCTCATATTTACAGCTTAGCAGAACAAAAAATCAGATGCTATAACACGTACTGTTTTCACACAGGGAGTGAATCATCCTGACACCATCAAGTGTTGAATGAATAAGTTATTATTTTTCTTTTTTCCATCATCAGATTTGAAGAGTGCTGTTCATTGCTTAATATTAAATCTCTGATATACAGGCTTTCCCTAACATGAAGCTCTTTGTTTAGCATACTTGTTAAAATATTTGTATAGAAACAAGGAATGTCAAGTTGAAGGGAGTTAATTTCATTTCTAATTGAAAATAGAAAATATGTTGTTTGGGCTTCCTTTCTTTCTTCTGTTGCTTGGAAATAGATGATAATGACTTCTGTTTGAAAATAGTAATATTGTATGTGACTGTGCATACTTAACTTTTAATAGAAATGTGAAAAATCTATTTGATTTTCCTTTTTTAAAAAACAAAAATCAAACTTAAAATGGCTCTTATTGCATTATACATTGGAAAACTCAGATAAGTATAACTTGTGCATCAGCTAAACTAAGGCTATTAAATCAACATATAGCAATAGCTTATGCTTATATATATCTTAGGCTTATATACCACTTCACTGTGCTTTACAGCCCTCTCTAAGCGGTTTACAGAGTCAGCATATTGCCCTCAACAATCTGGGTCCACATTTTACCAACCTTGGAAGGAGGGAAGGCTGAGTCAACCTTGAGCCTGGTGAGATTTGAACTGCCAAATTGTAGGCAGCCAGCAGTCAGATGATGTAGCCTGCAGTATTGCATTCTAACCAATTGGATAAGCTCCTATTGTATAGTGAATGTTAATGGTGTAATTCTTCTCAGTTTATTGAGAAGTAGTTCCCTCTGTATTTAAGGATCTACAACAGTGGTTCCCAACCTTTTTTTGACCATGCCCCACCTAAGCATCTCTAAAATCCTGATTGCCCCCCGCCCTCCGGTGACATATAATTCTTACTATTCAAAAAGTGAACTCCTATTCACATGGAGGAAGTCTAAAAGACTTGGTTTAAACAAGGTTAAAAAGAACATGGCGTCCATGAAAGAGAAAAAATAAAAGAACGAAAGACAGTACCAGTAGAAGTACTGAGGAACTTAAAAACTAATAGTATGAAGGGAAAAACAGCAAATAAAGTTTCAAAACAGAACAGAACTGAATAGAGAAATGAAATGCATAAATATAAAATAATTTTAATGAAAGCTTTTTCTGTAACACTTTGATCATATGAATTACTTAATTGCACTACTCATTTTATGCACAGGGTTGTAACTAAAAGAAATAAATGTGAGAAAAACTTATGAAATGATGCAAATTATTAAAAGAAGTAACTCTTAAAAGAAGATGGCACAGAAAGAAGGATTTTTTTTAAAAAAATCATTCTTAGTTTATGAATAATAAGATTGTCATGAACGAAAGGGAGGTTGTAACCTATGATCCCCATCCCCCAATCACCCACTTGGTTTGAACCTGCAGCTTAGTGAGGAAATGCTTTGGTAGTTCAGTAGGTGGAGGTGAATCAGACAGTCTTGGCAAGTCTTGTAAAACATGGCCTTGGAAAACACAGACTAAAAATAACTGTACATCTAAAAATTTCTTACTTAAACTTGGGTTCTGGTTCTGTATCCTCACTGCTGGGCTTCCCCCAGCAGCCATCCACTCTGTCTCCCCACAGAGCAGCTCTCCCTGCAACAAGTGCTCACAATAAAATTGCCAAATATTACATCCAGAATTTGGGAAAAACAGCAGTGGATGATAAGCACTCTTAATTTTGTCCATGTAGTTTTTGGGTAGTACTGTATAAACTTAGTTTTCATCTACTGCCTTAGTAGTACCGTATAAACTAGTTGGATGAATGACAAGTCCAAGGAAGGAACAGGGAGTGAAAATCAGATGGTCTATCTCCTGTTTTGCAGTGGAATTTGAAAGAACATTATTAATTGCAATATGCAATAAAACAAAGGTACTAACAAATTTCTGATCACATGTACCATACTGTGCATCTTATTTTTAGAAGTTATAATGGAATTTTCAGGATCATTTGACTGAACAAGATTCAAGCATCCCACACATTCTTAAAGAGAAGATCTTCTGAAGATCTCCCTTCAAATCAGGGGGTGGGAGCAGGAATGCAAAAGTATTTTGGCAACTAATCTTCTTACAGCATGAAATGTCCCTAATTTCTCAGCCTTTAGAAGTTGTAAAAGCTGCCTGTCCTGCAGAGCAATGAGTGTTAATCAGTGCTGGACTGCTGCCAGTTCAGACTAATTCAGGTGAACCGGTAGTTACAACAATCAGCTGGCCCCGCTCACCCACACCCACCCTATCCTGTCCTATATTTCCTTCTTTCTGGCTCAGCTGTTTTGCGCAACACAGCTGACTTTTGCGCCTCTGCTGTACTACATACCGGGGCTGCCTTAGAAGGTAAACAACTGAGCTTTATTTATGACTTGGTGTGAAGCTGGGTGAACAAGACACATCTGTTTCCATAGCCTTCATTCTAACATCTGAGTTCAATATAGTTTGAGCTACTATGCATCAAAGTTAGCATTCTGGTGCTACCACAAATCAACAGAATCCTGCTTTGTTAAATGTTCATGCACTGACTATGTTTTAATTTGAATTGAGATGTACATAGTATAAGAGTTTCTACACCAAACAAATCAACGAAGGAAGTAAACATTCTCTTTGTCAATGTTTTGCTCCAGTGGTGGGTTGCCCCCGGTTCGGTCCGGTTCACGCGAATAGGTAGCGGTGACGCTGTGACATCACCGAACCGGTTCGCAGCGTCCTGGACCCGGGCCCACCCGCGCGGCCCAACTCACCTATTTTTCAAAAAATTGCCGAATTTAGCTCTCTGTGCATGCGCAGAGCGCTTTTTTGGCGATTTTTCAGAAATTAAAGTTTCTGTGCATGCGCGGTAGCGCGGTTTACATGTGCGCGCGAGGAAAGCTCGCGCGCGCCCACAAATTTCGCGCGCGCGTGTGCACGCCCGTGCACGAAGAGAACTGGTAGCGAAGGTGGGTAGAACCCACCCCTGATCTGCATCCCTTGATGCGTTTTCTTGAAACATTGTACTACAAATTACCCAACCTCAATTTTGTCTAGTGCAGGGTAGTTAAATGTTGGCAATTTTAAAAGATGTGTGGACTTCAACTCTCAGAATTCCCCAGCCAGCAAACCCCACATACATTCACACTGTTACCTCATTGGGTAATGTTTGCAGGCAAAGAGCCAATTTCGGAGAGCACCAAGAATTCCATACCAATCTGTCCATCCATCTTTTTCTTTCTCTGTCTCTCTTTTTTTTTAAAAAAAATTATATATGTTTTTTTTCTTTAACATACATGATTACTTAGTGAATAGCATATTTGTCTGGGTTAATTTACTTTATACCCAATACTTATAATAATAATACTATTGAAGTATACATAGTAGTACTCTTCCAACTTCTAACGATTACATATACTTAGTGATTGTAGTAACAATTTGCATCTTTTCCCAATTTCTAATTGTACCTGTTTTCTAATTTTTAATGAAATAAATCCCTTATTAAAAGGTATTCTATATCTATCCATCATCTCTTGCCCATTTTAATATTTCAACTCTTAATGACTTTCTGAGTAATCTTCCAACTTCTAACATTTATGTATATATACTAATTATTGTAAATTATATTGTGTGACAGTACGCATAATATATTCCCAATTTCTAATTTCCGCCTCTCTTTTCTAATCTTTCATAAGACAATCCCCATATTAAAAGGTATTCTGTAGCTATCCATCTTTCTCTGCCTCTCCATCCTTCCACTCACCCTCTTCGAGCGTCCCATTCTGTATGTGTGTGTGTGTGTGTATGAGCGTGTGAGTGTGCATGCAGACTGTGCGCTGAGTTTTAACTTACACTGGACCAGCAAACCAGTATATGCACTGAGTGCAGGGGTCCTGGGAGGACCAGTGGCCATGCAACGGTAGGTTGCCATGTTGTCACTGGGAGTCATAGTCAAGACCAACTCCTTGGAAATAATATTCCCAGATGAGGCTGAAGATGTTCCTTCCCTTACTAACTTGATATCCTGTGGAAGCAATGCACATTATAGTAAGCATAGTGGAACAGTTAAAACACTGTTAATCTGACTCTCAGTGGGCTCAGATAAATCAACTCTGACAAAGAGAAGAAAAAACCCTACTGCCTGCATTGGGGAAAAAATGAGAGCAGTGGTGGGATTCAGCTGATTTAGGCCAGTTGGAGTCAACAGGTAGTTAAATTGCTGGGTGGCCCTGCCCCTCCCGGCCCCGTCCAGGAGTCCCCACAATCCCCCTTTTTGCTACCAGGTAAAAAAAGGGAGGCCTACTAGGCCCAAAA
>JANHFM010005816.1:0-10679 GCA_032468115.1 Grayia smithii | reverse complement strand
CCAACTTTCACAGTCATACATTGCAACTGGGAAAACCATAGCCTTGACTATACGCACTTTTGTTGGCAGGGTGATGTATCTGCTTTTTAGTAAGCTATCTAGATTTGCCACAGCTTTCCTCCCTAGGAGTAAGCGTCTTTTAATTTTTTGGCTGCAGTCCCCATCTGCGGTGATCTTAGAGCCCAGGAAAATAAAATCTGTCACTACCTCCATTTATTCCCCATCTTATTTGCCAGGAATTGAGAGGGCCAGATGCCATGATCTTAGTTTTTTTAATGTTGAGTTTCAAGCCAACAATATGGTCATTATGTTGCTCCAAAGAATCTTGTATGAGACTGTACGGAGATTACAGCTTTTGCTTCTCCATTTCCATGGCCTTCTTCCCAGTTTTGGTGCCAAGAGAATGGATGGAAGGCACCCTGTCTGCACATCTTAAATTTAATAATAGTGACCAAAGTTTAGAGGCTATTTATGTATGAAAACATTTGATTGAATTTTTATTTATTTGAAAGGTTGCCTTTAAAAGAATCATACTTAAGAATTGGGAAGAATTGAGAATTATCAATCTGTTCATGGAGCTGCACAAATTAATTTGTTGGCCTAATGCTCCCCAAACAATTTTATATTAATTCTGAATGTCCAAAGAACCACAGTCAGATTGCTCTTGAAAGTAAATCCAAATTGGAGTTAAATTGTCTGATTAACTGGAAACCTGGAAAGTATTTTTTCAAAGGGTTTTAGTATTGATATCCACCTTCCTAATACGAGTCTATCCTGTATTAAGGTCCATGTTCCACCTGTCCACAAGTTATTGTTTACTAGGGAGACTGCAATCTGAGATAAATTAGTGCCTTTTCTCCTGTCAATTCCATATAGTTTATGAAGTGAAATAATCTTTCCATGTTACAGCATATATTGTAGTGGTAGAGAGCTTTTTCGACTGGCTTTCCTATTTTCTGACTACTATATCCATTTTCCATGGTAATTGTGGATTATGGGATCTGTTGTCCAAAACCATGAGGAAGGATGTGCTTCAGCTAAGAAAGTCTGCCTTCAAATCTAACATTCTTCAAGCCTAACCATTATTTTGCAAAGATATAAAGAATATTGCCACGCTAAACAAAGACAAGTCAATTATTGCTTGCACGTCTTTGATTAAAAGAAATCTGTTAAGTATTCTTACAATTGCTGCACAAAGCTGATCTTATATTGAAATATTGTTGATTTAACCTGTCACAGTCTTATATTCTTTCTGGATAGATTCTTTTAAACCAGACTGTGCAACCTGAAATCCAAAATGGGTTTGGAATGGAAAAAATAAATAGGGATCAAGATATCAATTATATAAGAATCAGTAAAAATGTAATTAAATACATTGGGAAACATTGAATGGTTCCTCTTCTGATCTCATGGAAATTATGATTTTATAGTGGGACAGATTGGAAGGGATTATATTTTAAGTGACACAATTTCAGAGGTTATAAACTGAAGGAAGGTCACAGGTACAGCCCTCACATCTAGAGGAAGTTACAATACATGCGATGGAAAAACAGCACCTCCAAAGAGGATTGGGAAGAATCCTCTGTGATATAATTTCCTAAATTCTAGTGCACTCTGTAATTTTTTTTATTAAGGTAAAGGTTACCCTCATACATACGTGCTAATCATTCCTGGCTCTAGGGGGCGGTGCTCATCTCTGTTTCTAAGCTAGCACTGTCCAATGATGATTCCATAGTCATATGGCCAGCATGACTGAATGCTGAAGGTGCATGGAGCGCTGTTACTTTCCCACTGAAGTGATCCCTATTTTTCTACTTGCATTTTTATGTGCTTTCGAACTGCTAGGTTGGCAGAAGCTGGGCAAGTAACGGGAGCTCATTCTGTTACGTGGCACTAGGGATTTGAACTGCCAAACTGGCGACCTTTCTGATCGACAAGCTCAGCGTCTTAGCCACTGAGCCACCACGTCCCCCCCTTTTTTTAATTAAACACCCAATCATAATTAGTTTGTGTGCCAGGCATAATTTTCTGTGAAACAAGGATTGTCCTTCATGTTTTGTCTCTTTCCTCTATTAATGAAGATGGTTATATTTAAGACTCTCACATTATTCCTCAGATTAAAACCTGAACTTGGGTTTAAAAAAATCTGAGCAGGTTTGATGGGAAAGCTATCCATTTTTTTCTATGATATATTACTCTAGCATGTCCTGTCATGTCAATCTTGCCCGTACTGTGGCATCTTTGTGCAGCTGAGCTGCACAGATGATGATCAGCATTTTTATCACCTTGTTCTGGCTAAATAACTTTTCAGATACATCTGGGCATTGCAACATGTCTTCATACATGTTTCTACATATAGAATTCATTGGAAGAACCTAAACAAAATCCCGCTGTGACCTTAAATAGGTTGATCATGTGACAATTTGTATCGGCTTCTTTTAAAGGTATATCGATTGAAGAACTTGGGACAATAGTTCAGGTGGAAAGGAAAGATGTGATGATTCCTATTGAAAGATTTATATCGTGGTGGAGCCTCTGAGACACATTTATGTAAATTTGATCTTTAGGGTGATTGTATAAATTGTAAATCACCCCTAATGGATGGATTACTGACAGATTTTTTAAAATAATAAGCAACAGCATTTTTTTTTTCAAGATTGTCAACGAATATTTTCACTGGAGTATTCATTTCTTTATCTTGTGTTTTTATGATCCCTCAAATGCATAGTCACCAGACTTGGGGAAAACTTATAGGGAGGCCAGAAGGATCCAAACAAATAAAATAAATTAATAAATCAATAAAAGGAAAAGGTTTCACCTGTTGAATTTGTGTGTGTTACTCCCTAGTGAGCAGCTCTGAATCTCAGGACCTTTCTTAAACACACACATTCAATAAAAAAATCTTCTGACTAGTTTCTTGACATGTTGTGGGAAATGGGTTGACATTAAAATGGAAAGCTTAACACGGACTTAATGTGTTTAAAACCAACATAGAAAGTCCTTCTTCTACCTTGAGTGTGATGTAGCCCAGCCCATTTTGCTTTATTTCCCGACTCCCTCCCCTCTTGTTAAGCCTGGCTCCCATCTCTTCCTGAATCAATTCTAGCATCCTTTTCCTTAAGTGCCCGAAAAAAGTTTAGAAAAAGGTATTAGAAAGGCATTGGATGTGCTATGCTATGCATAATGCAAGACGTATGCAGAATTGTAATATAGCCGCTGAATTTTTTTTTAGCATTAACTTAGAACTTTAAACGACACATAACATTCTGTGGACACCGTTGGGTATATTAGCTCCGCTAGTTCTCTGTTTCATGTAGAAAGCTGTCTTTTTCCTTCTATGTTATGTGGCTTTCCTTATCATTTATATCTTCATGTTGAAAAGTTCTCAAGACATTTCTGGGAGTCATGTATCTGATGAAGAAGTAGGCAGTGTGCCCATTAAAAGGAAGCAGCTGTAAATATGCATTAGTCTGATTTGACATTGTTTTTTAAAAGTCAATTTTCCTAAATCATGAAAACTAGTAAATCTGAAAAATACCTGACATGGACTTTGTTTGTTTAATCCCAAAGTATACATTTCAAGATTTGGTCATTTCCTCTGACTGCTATGACCAGACCAAGATGCAAAAAAAGAAAAAAAAAGTGAATTACAATCTTGTGCATTGTCACCAGGCAAGAATATTTCCTAGAATATTCTGACAGGTTTTTTTTTTTTCTTTCTGAGCAAACACCCCATCAGATTTGTTACGTCACTGAACAGCTTCCAAGCAAGTTAACACACTTGTTCCCTAGTTAATGCACAGATAATAGCTTCGATAGTGTAAAATTTGAGGATTCCTGAACTGGGAAATAGTAATTAAAAAAAAAAAAGTTTCTCATCTGCGTTTTAGAATTCTAAAGTTTGAAAAAAAAAATATTAAGTTCCTAAACTGCCTTTGTCTTTACTGCTGTGGTCTGTCTGAATTTGAAGAACAGGATCATCAGTTTTACCTGCAAGTAATTTTCAGCTTTCTTCCTGTCAATCATACTAGTGGAAAATTCCTCCATTCATTTAAAAAAGATAAACAGTTGTAACTTTCAAATTTGGTTAATGTGACATCTATTACTGGCTTGAGCTGTCAGCATTCCAAAAAAGGGATATCACCATGATCTCCAGCCTATCAGGATGCACGAGGCTGAGTCTTGGAAAGTAAACCTAAACATTTACAGGTGTATAAGTACTGGAGCTAGCTAGCACAGATGATGCACCTGTCTCAGGGAAAGGACTAACACAGGTGTGTTGGAACTTGGGCTACTGCCAGAGCTAGATTATGAGCTCATTTGATCCACAGATACACTCACCTCCACGCTGCAGTCCGCAATTTCCAAGCATCGGCCAGGAACCACCTGAAATGAACATCTACTATGAAAATTTCTTCCACCCACAGAACGTTCCCAGTCCGCAACGGCCCACCAACTTTGAAACAGGGGACTATTCTGCTGCACCCAATCCTTACTTGTGGTTAAACGGACCTTCCATTAATTCTCCACCTTACTTGCCAGGATCCAATGGCAGTCCATACATCCCACCAACCTATGGAATGCAAAGGCAGCTCTTGCCCAACATGCATGGCTTGACAGGGAATGAAATGGGCTGGCTCCCTATGCCTTCTCAAGAGGAGCTGATGAAGCTGGTCAGACCACCTTATTCCTACTCTGCCCTGATTGCCATGGCCATCCATGGGGCACCAGACAAGAGGCTGACGCTCAGTCAGATCTACCAGTACGTGGCAGACAACTTTCCCTTCTATAATAAAAGCAAGGCTGGTTGGCAGAACTCCATTCGTCACAACCTGTCCCTCAATGACTGCTTCAAGAAGGTGCCCCGGGATGAAGATGATCCAGGTAAGAAGCTGTCTTAATACTCACTTTGCTCTTCAGTTTACCAGGATTTCAGCCAAAAGATCTTCTGACCTAGGATCTGATTCTGTCTCGTTCACAGTAAATACAGGCAGGGTTTCTACAAGAGGCTTTTGGTGTCTTTGAACTCATCTAATCATAATTGTGCCACAATAACAAGGATGGGCTTTAGATCAGCACAGGAAAGGCCTATTGATGGTAAAAAAGACAGTGTGGTGAAGGTCACTGGGGCAAAATGGCTTGAGACCACTATAGAGCAGAGGTGCTTCCTCCTTTACCAAGTGACTTGATAGTCACAAAGATAATTCCCTAAACCACACTTTGTCAGCTTTTGATTATATCCCTTTAACAGTTCTGTGAAGAGAAGAAGTGGGCAGTTGATTATTCTGTGCTCGGAGAAGCATTGTTTGTTGAGTAAAGACACTGGAGCATTTTTCTGTGGTCAGTTGGCTCTTTCCTTGGCTGTGAAATGAACTGTTGTTTCCTTATAATTTATTGGTGGATAAAACAATTGCTGGGTGACACTTCCAAATACCCTCCCTCATTCCTACATGCAGTCTCTTGCCCAAGGTCAAATTATGCTTTGTTTCAATAAATTCTCCTGATGCTAATTACGAGAAGTATTTTGTTGGAGAAGTAGGGGGTTTTTTTTGTGTGTCTGATAAGCACAAACTGTTAAAAGTTCAGTTTTACCTCAAGGCAACCTGAACAGGGCCTGGCCAGAGTTATTTGAATACAAGCAGCCTCTCCTCCCCTTTTTTTTAAAAGGGTGTTGCCCAATCTGCTGCTTTTTCTGAATCCAAGCCAAACTAAGCCTTGAGAACCTGCTCTTTTGTTGGCTTCAGTTATATTTATGTTTTCTTGCTCTTGTTCTAACAGGGAAAGGCAATTACTGGACTCTGGATCCCAACTGTGAGAAGATGTTTGACAATGGAAATTTTCGGCGAAAAAGGAAGAAGAAATCTGACTGTAGCGCCAGCCCGGTGACTTTGGCTTCTGACAAATCAGAGGACAGTGCCTTAAGTGGCAGTCCCAAGGCTCCAGAACACCAAGATATTTTGGAAAACTCATTGGGAACCGAGAGTTCACCTGAAAAGAGGTCTCCACCACCACCATCCACTACTCCCTGCCTCAACAATTTTCTCTCCAGCATGACAGCTTACATGAACGGGTCCAATTCAGTGAATCGCTCGGTGTCCTTGGGACTTGGCAATGATGCTGGGGACAAAATGGGACAGAATATGGTAGGCTTCAATACATACACACCTCTTCCCAGTCATGGGGGTGGTGAATGGTCCAATTCCATGTCCTCTGGTCATCTTGGCTATAGCAGTTCAGTGCTTAACCAGTTCAACACCAGTTTCTACAACAGTCTGTCTGTCAATAATACCCTGTATGCAAGAGAGGGAACTGAGGTGTAAACAAATGGAGGCCTTGTGACAGGAGGAGTCTTGTGTAAGAAGTGAGAAAGAGGAACTATGTCAGGGAAAGGACTTCATGTGAGCTACCCTTTTCCCCATTTTTCTTAGACAGACCAAAGTTTCTCTATTAACATGTTTCCAGGCAATGATGTTCATAGAATTCAGTGGCTTCCAACCATACAAAGACTTCTACTCCTCATAAAAATTGTAAAGAAGAGCATATCCTTTTCACTTTCACATTAGTCAATCAGAAATAATTGGTTTCAGACTTTTTGACATTAAAGCAGAACAAAGTGATCACTTCAGACATAAATCTACCTTTGGAAAATCCACCCTCTTTTTGCTTTCTCTGCATTCCATTTGAGTACAAGAATACCATAAAGTAAAGCATGGTAATATTCACTAATAGGTTGAATTAGTTGGACTTTCTTCTTATCTGAAAACATGGCATGATCCAGCTGATATTAAGTATGCTTAATATCTCACTTATTGGATGGGAGAAAGCTTATGCTTCTCATCTGCTTAAAAAATACTTACATTTTTACTGTTTACTACTGAAATCTACTATTTTATCAGTGTAAAGTGACATGCAGAGAAGATAAGAAACTGATGGAAGTGTTCTTAAATAAGAATATATATATATATATATAAATAAAAACTTGACCTTTTTATCATCCTATTTTTTTTGTTTACAGATATCATGTTAAAAACAAAAAATCTGGAAAACTCCATTTAATTTTCAGTCAGGTGAATTTAGTCAAAAGTGTCCTAATCACCAAAAGCAATGGTATGTGATATATGCAATGTTAGATGGTAGCTGAAGAACAAAGTGTAGAGTTTCTGTAATGTACAAGCCCAAACTCTTGCTTCTAAAAACAAGGTTTAATTCGGGTTTGGTGTAGGCACAATGCTATTGTTGTGAAGTATAATGGAAAAGCTCTCCTGGAAGATATAAAAGATAAGACATCACACTTCTAAACATATGTACACATATATTTTATCAACAACTGACAATTCATGAGGAAATTGCTACTAAATCTGCCTTTTTCTTTTCTAAGCCCTAATATAACTTCTGTGCTTGTACTTAAAAACCTACGCTCAATTATACATCCTTTCCTTATGCATTATATAATGTTGACTAAAGTTAGGGTGGGAAGTCATGTTTCTATCAAGGGCTAAAATTGGGTGGTGAAAATCTGTTGCAGGCTGCCCTTTTATTTCCCACAGCAAGAGTCAAAACTATTTGGGTTTACTCCTCTGACTTTTTAATGCCTTCTAATGCTCTCCTTCCTCCCACCCATGATGTCTGCGTAGATTTTTTTCCCCCCCAGTGATTGATTCTGAAGCCTTAGAAAGACCCTTATTAGACGGAAAGCCAGTACAACACCCCTGTCAAAAATGTGTAGCAGTTGCATATGACAATCCTAGTGAGGCTTCAGTGGTGCTTACATTTGATCCAGTAAAAGTCCAAAGGAGTGTAAATGCCCTCAGGCGAATGGGGCAAAAATAAAATCACTGCTCCTGGAGATTTCTTATTCTGTCTATTTTTGATTCTGATGTCATTTTTTTTGTGGGGGGGGGGAAATGCAAGGGAGACTTTTCTAATAAAATATTTGTCTACCAATGTGTATGTGTGTGTGTACTGAGCTGGAAGCACACCGTGGGTGCCAAACCAAATAAGATAAAAATGGATGATGGTGACATTCTTTTGACAACTCTTCCTTTTTAGGATGCTTTAACTTGCAATTTTCTCCTGGGTCAAACCAGTATAACGTATTATCATTTGACAGAATGAACAATGCAATGTCTGTCTGCATGCCTGATCTTTTGACTTCATTCCCCTCTGAGCAACACACATGAATAACAAAAGAACACTTGAAGCAATGGGACAAAAAAAAAAATGCCATCTGTGGCTGCATCTTGTCTTTCCACATGCTCTTCTTTGATTGCAATTGTCCTTGGAGGCTGGGTATTAAATGAGGGACAAATTATCTGATATAGTAAAATCAAAAGGAACATGGGCTGCACTTCCTGATCTGCCATGCAACAATATTAAGTAGATGCAGGGCTCTGTTAATGAAATCAGTAGGATTCGGTGACCTTACTCCCATTTCCTCTTTTATAGCAAAGGATGATCAGGGGCGAAATGCAATGGTTATGTTTCTAATAGGTGGCTATATTGCGCCAATAAGTGGTTCTTGCCAAAATTGCCTATGCTACAAAAAGCTGAAATTTACTGTAGTTCTATTTGGGGGTAGGATAAGGGAAATGTGGGAGAACTACAACCTTATACAGTTGGAGGTATGAGGGTCTAATTAAAATGCATATGACTACAAAATATAAGTAGGCATGGGGGGGGGAATCTCTATTCATGCAGTGTAACTGTTGATAATTTTTCTCAAGTTCTTAGATAAAAATCTTGATGGTTTGTGGCTCTCTAAAATCTCTTTTTAAAATTTTGCTACTGTAAAGGAAGTGGTATAGGATTTCCTGCCTAAGAAGGGGTTGGACTAGAAGACTCCAAGGTCCCTTCCAACTCTGTTACTATATTTTATTCTATTCTACCACAGATGAATAGAGACCAGCTCAGGAGAAGGGATTCTATCCCACTTTCACCCCCAATATCTCTTGCCTAACATCATTTTCCACCTCAATAAAGCGGTCTCAATGTCTACCACCTTCTTAATAAGAACCGGCAACACATTTTAGCTGAATTCTGTGGTGTTGTTTTGACTGGTTTTAGGTTTTTTTCGGCTGCTCAATTGTGTCTAATTCTCAGAGACTGTTTGCACGAGTTCCTACAGTTTTCTTAGCAAGGTTTTTTTTAAACCTTGCTTCCTTCCTAGCGCTGAGAGAGAGTGACTGGCACAAAGTCACCCAGCTGGCTTCATGCCCAAGGTGCAATAAAAACTCACAATCACTTTGTTTCTAGTCTGATGGCTTAACCACTACACCAAACTGTCTCTCTTTAGTGTTTTATGCAAAGACAAACTTTGGTGGGAAGGAAGTGGTTGAACTTTGCACTGTGGACTGAACCTGGATCACACTGATGCTAAATTCAGGCCAGCATAGGAGGCCATTCCATTTGCTCCAAACTTACAAAGATCAAGATAATTGACAATATTGAAGGAAAGTAGAAAGGGAAGGAACAAATATCTAACCAAGTGAACCATCTGGAAAGTCAATAAATAGCCAAAGCAACTTTGCTTTTCAAAGGAACCTTCTGGGCAATGAGCAAATGTTCTCATCACAAATCCTAAGATTAGAAAGATATTAAGAAGACCTCACAAATTCCTTTGAGTCATTCCCGAAAGCAGCAGGTTCAGCTTGTTAAGGAATTAAGCCATCCCTGTTCATGATGCTGGCAAGAGATACTTTTTTAAAGGCAAAGATCAATTTGGGGGTTTGCCAGTGCTGTTTTGATTTCCCAGTATAGCTGACAGCAGTGGGATTTTCTGATCATCTTTCCATCCAAAGACTTATAAAATCTGACATTTCAAAGACCTGAATGCTTGTCTCAGAATTCAAGTGCAGCTTGTTATAAACTGAAATATCATTCCATTTAACCCCTTAATAAAGAAGGGCCACCCTGATCTTTAAGGAAAATATATATATTTAAAATCTGTTAGCCTGGGTGGTAGTTATCAGAGATGTTACATTTTTGCTGTCCCATGATCTCCCAAGGCCTAGCATTAACCTTCAAGCCATATGATTTAACTGATGTTTGGCCAAAAAGAAAAAAAAATCACATGGAAGATTATAATGCTTCCCTTAAGCTTCTCTGTTGTTCACCAAGACTGAAGCCAATCACTCCTGTTTGCTTGGCTTGCCCTTTTCCAGCTTCAGCAAAGCACTTTTCATCTACAATTCTACTCACTGTCTTTAACTTCTCATTCACTAATGGGAAGAAGGTCTTTAAGCTAGCAAGGCATAGCCAAAGAAGCTGTCTCATCAAAGAAAAAACAAATGGGAGCAGGAGGGATGGAACATTTTGGGTTTCACTCGAATATGTGGCCTGTACAATTGGTGCCTTGTCTTTCCTACTAACCTGGGATGGGGGAATGTGTCCTATATACAGACAGCATGTACTTATTCTCTGTTAAGGTTTCAAATCCATTTTAGAATTGGTGGTTTCTGTGCTGGCATTAAAAAGATGGATTATATGTATCTAATGGAACAGGAAATGCATTTTCCTATGCAGAAACCTCTATGCTCATCAGATAGGCCACCGATAAGCTGTTCAAGAACTTGGTTTGAATAGAATAGAATTGAATTGAATCAAATAGAACAGAGTAGAGTAGAGTAGAGTAGAGTGGAGTGGAGTGGAGTGGAGTGGAGTGGAATGGAATGGAATAGAAT
>JANHFM010005814.1:21729-40324 GCA_032468115.1 Grayia smithii | reverse complement strand
AGGGTTAGGGGTGGGGGAGAGAAGGGTTTTGTTTTAAAAAACTTTTGTAAAACTTTTTAATAAAAATAAAAAATAAAAAAAATCTCATAGTTCTGGAGGCAGAAACATTATGTACACTACTTTGAGTTGAACAAATAAAAGCAAACAACAAATACTGTAAAACCAAATAAAGGAAGAGTTACTTATAGCTATCAAGTTTACCGAAAATCTGGAATAATGAATCTACAGAACTCAGTATTGTTTCTCCCCTTTTTCAGAACTAGCTATAGTAATTGACATGCTGGACAGATATCTAGAGACAGCAGTGAAATAACTGAGAATAAATGACTTAACAAACAAACCAGGAGCAAAGTTGGTAGGTTTTTTTGTTTTTGTTTTTTACCTCTGGAAAGATTTTTTTTTTTTTTGTTGGAGGTCTGTTTGATACTGTCATTGTTGGCATTTATAAAACTGTTCTTTTTTTCTGGATGTGTTTTACTGTTTCTTCAATTTTATGTCTCCCAGTTCTGCTTTAATTAGTTATTGGATGACTTAATAACTCCTTTGCTGCTGAAGCTCTTTTTTTTAATGCTTTGGTTGTTAGTAAATGCATTTTAAACTTTATATTTAGTTTTATGGTGTTTTTTTATGACTGTTTTATTAACCACTTAGGACAAAAGAATAAAAATATTTTACTAGATGAATGGACCTGAGATATACACAGTACTGAACAGTTTGCTACTTAGTGTTGCATCTAATCTGAATTGCCATTCATCAGGTAACAATTACAAACAAGGAGGAACAACTTCTATGAAATAACACAGTACTGGATTTAGTGTGAACCACAACGTTCTATTCCCTCAACAAGGCCCCATATATAAATGAATGGAGAATGGAGAATACATACCTTGTTCAATATTCAGCTCCATAAAAACCTTGCTCCCCAATCTCGAGCATGTCCCTGCTCAAAACCTGTGAAATATGATGCTTTCAGATCAATTACATTAACTTGGGGTGGAGGGACCCAACGCATATTTGATTTATTATTCATTTTTAAAAATATTTTGACTGCCACATTCAACAGTTTCAATTATAACAATAAAATGATCAAGGGGCACCCACAATTATAAAACAGCAGATAGTGAGCCAATTCCATAAAATAAAAAACAAAAAACATCACAAATGTAAAAAAGTGTGCAGTCCCCATCTTGATTTTTTGACATTCACACAGTTACCCTGTTGAACAAAACACATTATCAGTTCTTGAGCTCTTTTCACCACATTCTAATATTGGATAAATGTATATTTCATCCTTCCTGAGTAGCAGAAAGTCAAAATAAACTTGTAAGAATAAAGGAAGCCATGTTAAATTTTGAGAACATTTTCTTATTTAATTCTTTTAGCTTAAATTATTCATTCTGGTAAGTGCAAAAAATCTGTATACTTCTCCCATTAGCCTTTGGTTGCTGAAATATTTCCACAAAGCCAAGATAGTTTTCTTATAGAATTTACTTTTTCCTGCTGCTTATACTCTTAAATTTTAAAACAAATACCTCAGAAATTGTCTCCAAGAGATCAACCTTTCATTCAGTCATAACAACAAGCAATTATTAGTACAAGGAATCTATGAAAAGAGATAATTTCTTATACAAATAAGTGAGATAAATTACACTTTGTGGGCTGAAAGTCAAATATTTAGAAGATCTTGAAAGGTTTCAGAAAACTGAAACTCAGAAAGAAACTGGTTTGTCATTGCAAAATTATCTTTTCAAACAGACTGAATTCAACTATTTTAGAAACACTTTCCATCTATCTCGAGAAAATAACTCTTGCCACACAAAAAGCCAACTGTACAATTGCACAAAGAAGTAGAGTTTAAACACAAGGAAAGCCTAGCAAAGATATTATTTCCATATTATCCTATGTAGAACCTGCCAGACATTTTGGCCAACTTGGCTGAGTAAATAGTGTCTAAATTGGGAGTATTTAGATTTATAAATATGGAGACAAAGTAATTCATGTGCTAAAGATTAAATCCTCATGTTATAGAAGTCTTGATTTAAAAAACGACATTGAGGAAGATAGTACAATTCAAATGATACTTGCCAATGTGAAAAGGTAAATTAAATCATTATTGAACTGTCACTTAACACCAAGAGCTGTTACTTTACACCAGTGTTTTTTCAAACTTGGTCAATTTAAGATGTGCAAAAGTCAGCTCTCGGAATTTCCTAGCTAGTGTGGAGTTGCAATCCTCGCATCTTAAAAGGGCCAAGTTTGAAAAACACTGAAATAGATGGCTGGTGTAGATTTTTATAACTTGAATTTTTAAAATAACTTGATCATTCAAATTACTTCATTATAGGAGTCATTTTAGGCATTGTTTGTTTCAAATATGGAGTTTTAGTTTATATATATTTGAAAAGGACTGTATTATACAATGTTATTTTATATTTTAATTAGATTAAGAGAGATATAACATACATATCTCTATGATACATATAACATGATGGACACTTACTTTCAGTAAAACCTGCTGAGACAGAGCATATACTGTGAGCCTGAATAAATTTCCATAAAATTAATATAGTAGTTTTCTCCCTGTGTAGTTAAACTTGAATTAAAAAAATCAGAATATATAATTTAATAACTACAATCAGAACTTTAAAAAACAATGACAAAACTATACTCATTATCTTTTAAAAAACCCATTATGGTATAAAGGATGTGGAATTGGCATGACTAGTTAAATTACAAATGTTTTTAGTGCTTGAAAATGACTGCTGGCATTATGACAAGAGCTTAAAATATGGAACAGATGAAGATAAATGGGAGATCTGAGGACTAACATACTGTATATTCAGGCTGATATGTATGGTAGCAATAATTTATTTAGATGTGTCAAAGTTAATTCATCTACAGTATTGGCCTTCTCAGGTGTTCCACCCATACCCACACAAAATAAACTGTTTTTAATAATAACTCTTGGCTAATTATCAGGGTTGCACAGTGCTTTAAAGAAATGTTCTATGGCAGGGGTGTCCACCCTTGGCAATTTTGAGACCTGCGGACTTCATCTTTCAGATTCCCCTGCTGGCTAGGGAATTCTGGAAATTGAAGTCCACAAGTTTTAAGGTTGCCAAGGTTGGGCATTCCTGTTCTATAAGAATGGTTCTTAGAATAAAAGATCTTTTCAAAATTGTTGCACCTAGGTATCTGCAGGAAGGCATTAAAAGAGTTAAGAAGGCAGCTGTGCAATTAAAATCCTGCCCCTTTTATATGTGGGTCCACATGTAAAAAGGGGTCAGCCTATTACACAATCTCAGCCATCCTGTGGCTTTTTTTGACCCTGCCTGTTTTCCCCTAGCCTTCCTCATTCTTTATCCGGAGTTTCAAGTTAGCCATTTACAGGAGGGGCAATAAATAACTACTACAGCAAAGCAAAACCCCTTTTCCCTTTTGAAGCCTTAACAAAACAAACAAACAAAAACTGCTTTGGGAGAAATGAAGATTTCTGTCTTCAAATCCCAATGACTTTTGTGGCCAAGTCCCCCATGATCTGTTAAGTCACATCTTTATTTATTTATTTATTTATTTTAATCAAATTTCTATGCTGCCCTTCTCCCGAAGGACTCAGGGCGGCTTACAGTAAAACATAAAAAATATAAAAACTTATACAAAATATACACAAACAACATAGACAACAACAACAATAAAAGAGGAGCAAACAACATCAATAGTGATTAAAAAATTTAGATATTTAAAATTTAACAGTATAAATAATAATTTAAAAACGGTCATCTTCAAGGAGGTACCAGGTTGGAGCCTGGGGTGGTAGGGACACCTTATCACAATGTCACATTCTGAGTGGCTGGGTTTTTGAGCCAAAGCTACATGAGCCAACTGGCCTGGTTTAGCTGCTAATCACTTGACTCATCCTTCATATGTTCAATCCTATTTTCCTCTTCCCAATGCAACTCATCATTTCTTTCAAGGTTTGAGACAAATAACACAGTTTGGAGCTGGAAACTCTACCCAGTAACTGATGTGATTCTCTCTCCTCCATTTGAAGTGGTCATTATTTTAAGGTCATGGTAGACCATCTTCCATTTTAGAAAACTTTTGCTTGTTGAAATGAAAAGAAGACCAAAAAAAATGCAGAAAGCTAGGAGCTAATTTTACTCTAATACAGTGAATTCAAGAAAATTAAGGATCTAGGATAATTGTTACTGATTAGATATGAGAGGTCTTCACAAGATATGGTAAAAAAAAGTAAAGTTAGTGGCTGCAGTGGAGCAGGCTGAAGCTCCGCTCAATTTTTAATGTGTGTTGCATCTTGATTTTTGTCCATATATTGTGGACAACCCTGATTAAAGTGATGCTGATCCAGAGAAATATTTTTAAAGCAGTACCACGGTGAATGAGCTATTAGGAACTCTGAATCTTTGATAGGTGTCATTTAATAAAATTTAGGCTACATTTTCCTATATTGATTCTCAGCAGTGATGTGTGCTATAAAGAATTTTGTCATGCTGTAATTCTATTAAAACTCTGTAAGGCATATGTTTTAAGAGAATATTTAGACATTTCTATACATAAAGTTTTAGGTCCAAATGTTAACAGTTTCAGTGAAAGTAATAAATATTGCATATAGTCTATTCCTCATCTACATTTTTTTAAAATTCAAGTAAAGCAACATTGCTAGATTTTTTTCACTGCTTTGCTTATGCACTTTGTCATTTAGAATCAGCCAAGAAACATTTGCATTTATTTAAAGTGGAATTAAAAGTCTAATGGGTTGCCATGTGAGATAGAATGCCATGTGAGATGAGTGTAGGCTTGAAGCTATTCTTAGTTTCTCATGCTTGAGTGTCTTTGGATTGGAAGTACTATAGATTCACTATTTGGAAACATACATTGCTTAGCTTTGCAATCACCATTTTCTATCACTTAGATCAGTGTTTCTCAACCTTGGCAACTTTAAGACGTGTGAACTTCAACTCCCAGAATTCCTTAGCCAACATGTTGACTGAGGAATTCTGGGAGTTGAAGTCCACCGATCTCAAAGTTGCCAAGGTTGAAAAACACTGACTTTGAGGAAAGCTTCATTTTCAGATCAGTGTAAAATGATAGATGAACTCCAGCTTGAATTTTAAAACCAAACAGTTCTGAACTGCTCAGATTGCTTGTGCAACTAATGCTGGAAAAAGATTGTTCATAAGCTACTCCACTCTCGGTATCTGAATAGGCAGCTTCTTGTGCAATCTTTAGAAATTGTTTACCTACCGGACATTCAAACTAAATGAATATGTATACCACATGCCCAGTGGTGGGTTGCTCCCGGTTCGGACCGGTTCTATAGAATAGGTAGCAGTGACGCTGTGATGTCACCAAACCGGTTCTAATAGTCCCGGATCAAAGCTCCCCCACGCGCCCGTACTTACCTGTCCATGTGCGCAGCGCACGCAGCGCACTTGCGTGCAAGCACAGGAAGCTTTTTTTGATTAAAAAAGCTTCTGGGCATGCGCAGGAGTGCCTGTTCCGCACGCGCGCACGCACGCACACACGCGTGACAAACACGCGCTCCGCACGCTCCAACCACATGCAAAGCGTGTGCACCTACAGAACCAGTAGCAAAGGTAAGTAGAACCCACCCACCCCTGCACATGCCCTTTTGGCATGGT
The DNA here is from genome assembly GCA_032468115.1 of Grayia smithii. Taxonomy (NCBI): domain Eukaryota; kingdom Metazoa; phylum Chordata; class Lepidosauria; order Squamata; family Grayiidae; genus Grayia; species Grayia smithii. Next base: position 34,661 of record JANHFM010005814.1, on the reverse strand, counting down.
ATGGTGTAAATAGGTTCCACCTACCACATCACCTATGAAATCCTCTGAAAAATTATAAGACTCCAACCTGACCGCTGTAACTCACAACTTTCCCTCCACCCACCCAAAGTTGACATTCTTCATTTCAGTGGAAGTGAAGGGCCAAATAACGGTCTCTTAGTTTTAAATCACTGATGCAGTAGCTGTAAGGAACTCTTATATTAAACTGAACGCAAAAAAAGCAAGGAGCATAGCAAATATAGGCAGAGAATCCAAGGAAGCAGGATGAGGATTCCCTTCTAGGTTAGCTAGGGATTTTTTTTTTAAGAGTGCAATAAATATGACTTTTGTGTATAGTGGATAAGGCATGATGTAAATAAAGGAGTTACAGAATGAAAAATAACATTTACTTCGGGCTGTAAGGAAAATATTGGGGTAAATAGCCGCATGTAATGTCAAATGAAATAGTTCAATGTGTGGGATGTAGTCAGTTGTGGGGTTTTGTGTTATTAGTCATATTCTTATATTTCCATTTGATGGCATAATTTGTTTTCTGCTTCCCTTGTGTACAAAAGAGAATGTGTATAAAATATAAATTATTCACAGAAAAGGTAATGTCAACCTTCAGGCTTCTACAAGGACAGAAAGAGGTGAATTTTTTTTCGGATGTGAGGGGGAGGAGACATGAGTCACCATCCAATGACTTACATCAAAGGTGATTGTACATTTTTCCCAGAACTAAAGCTAGTTTTGTTGTAGTGATGGTAGAGACATTTCACCCCAAGTAGGTCAGATGGGAAACTGTTAAAGAAGTCCTACATTTCTCTGTCTAGATAAGGAACAGAGAAAAAACAAATCCTGCCTCAAAGCAGAGCCTTAACAAGGCACTGAGTTGACAGTCCAAGAAAAATATAGCCATTTATAGAACAATGGATCCTATTGTTTTTTCCTAGGGAAAATTGTTTATGCTCTGATAAGTTTGTTTTGTGTTCTGTATTTGGGTATCACACATGGACATGTTCTGTGTTTGGGTATCACACATTCATGTGTTCTATGTGTGTGTTCTATGTTCTGGGTTTTAGTGTCACATGACGTGTGTGTCTACAAATTTCTGGATGAAGGAGCCGCTGCCAAATTGGAGTCATTATTTTCCTTGTTTCTCTTTCTCTTTTTGTTCTTTCGATTCTGTGTTCGTTGATGTATATAATAAACATTTAAATTGTTTCTGAATCAGAGAGACTCATTCTGAAAAGAATTTGAACTTAGCACATTTTCTTCCCACTCCATTAAACCACAAAAAGGAAGAAAAGCAAGTAAAGATGTTCCTATTTATTTTTTCTGAATTAATTCAGCACCAGAGACAATCCCTCTAGGTAGTTGATGGCCATATTTACCAAACTCCACCAGAGTTTTGCAATTGAAGAAGGAAGGCTTTGGGATTCCCACTCAGGGGGACCACAGGAATGAACCCATCGCATTATAGCCATGTGTGATTGTGTTTGTACACTTTTGCATCTATATTTTATTATTTAGACCAAAGTATCCCATTACTCTGGATTGTCTATCTTGGAATATATAGCCTATACTCTACACCATCATTCCACTTCTATTTTCTCTTACAATTTGTTTTTCACTGTTTTTATTAGTATTCTTTGGGGTGATGTCTAGTGCTGTGTGTATTTCATAATTGCTTTACTGTGAGTTTCATTTGCAAGCATCGTTGCAGAAACTGCCCACTACTTATTTTATTATAGATGAAGAAAATACAGCCAGGCAGCTTCCTAGCTCTTGCAGGGGACTAAGAGAGCATAACCAGTTACATGACAGGCTGCCTTTCCTCAGTGGTTTCTGCCCATCAGATTTAATGGGGTGGGCTGGGCATTCTCTGGGTCTCATTGGGAAAGCAATGTCACCTCTAGGACCCTAGGAACTATGTCTTCTCTGTCATGGAGCCTGCCCTATGCAACAGACTCTCTCCCAACTCCGTTGGCTTTTTGGGAGATTCTAAAGACCTGACTCTTCCCCAGGCAACGGGGCCAGGATATGCATTATGGGAGGTCTGACAAGGGTATATATGATCGGTGATTACAGAGCTCAACCTAAATTTGTTTCCATTTAGTTTTAAAGTAATGGTTTATTTTTAATTTGTTTGCCACCTAGAGTTTATTTGGACATGTGGATAGCCATATAAATTAGATACATTAATATTGTTTTTAAAAAGTATGTTGATCACTTGTGCATCCTTGATCCTGACCTGGAGTGTTTATATAATGGGTACATTTAAGTTTGGAAAAGCCCATAGTAGAACCACAGAGCATATGAAAAAAACTTTTCCAGCTTACTTTCTTGTAAGAGAAAAGATGCAGCTTGTACATTCTGAACAAAGCTTAATGGGATTTAAGAGAATTGGAGGATTCAACTGATAATGAAGTACTGAATTTGGGTTTTTTAAAAAAATATATACTGGTGCCAAATAATATAACTATTGCTTCTGTGTTGATTAGGTTTGATACAAAATACCTTCATAAAGGGATGGGTAATTGCTACTATTTTTTAAAATAAAGACAGAGTGAAGCAGACAACATTTATAGTGATAATATCACCAACAGTAATAAAGAGAATAGAATAATAGGAAACTTTGTAAATCAGATTTGGTAAATTGTATTATGATTCTTGGATTTCATCAGAGGAAAGGAGAACTCAGCAATTTCAATCACATTTTAAAAAACGATATTGTATGCATCATTGCAGACACACCTGCGTGTTCCACCTGTACCTATTTGTGAGCCATTTAGATTTGGCAGCACATCTACAATAGGTTCCTCTCATGATAGGGCTGCTTTTGAAAAATGTCCCACAAAATGTAACTTACTAGTTGCTAATTCAGGCAAGAGGCTAGAATCCTGTGATGTCCATATTGCCACCTGTTTTCTGGTATTGGAGATCAGCAAGATTTGCTTCTCAACCGATCAGCAGAAGGCAATTATAAATCACTTATGTTCTGTTGCCAAGAAAATGATAAAGATATGTCCATGAAGAGATGAGCTGGACATTCAGATTAATTAATTAATGCTGCATCCAAAGACACTTTCATGCATCAGTACAAAACAACAAAATGTACACACGCCCCTATTCCTAATGTTGATAACTTGCATGTCATAGGCTTTCCCTCTCCCCCAAACTTTTTTTTTCTAATACCTTACAGAAAGATGTAAGAGCAGATTAAATTCCCAGAGGGAGGTATCCAAGAGTAGAGGCACACCAATCAAAGAGGCAGTGTTTGGGAGCATCATAGAGAACCACTAGCAGGTTCTCCTGAGATATACAGTGTTAGGCAGGTAGAGACCAGAAAGACATTCTGTAATTATGTCGGCCAGTGCCTTACCATGTAGAACATGAAAGAGTAAAACCAATGCTTTGAATGTACTTGAAAGCAAATAAGTAGTATAAAGCAGAGGATGGGTATTATGTGTTCTCACTGGCATATTCCAGGCAACACTTGAACTACTACATTATGGTGTACATTATGGACAACTGAAACTTCCACATGATTCTGAAAGAAAGCCATATAGAGTATACTGTAGTAAGCCATACAATAACTAATGGGAACATTAGTTATTCTTATAACATTCTTACACTAGTGGTGGGTTGCTACAGGTTCATCCCAGATCGGGCGAACCGGTAGCAATGGCGGCAGGAGGCTCCACCCACCCACCTGGACGCTTCTGTGCATGTGCAGAAACATTGCGAGTATGTGTAAGCGCCCACAAGTGAACAGGTAGTGACGGGTTTTGAAACCTGCCCCTGCCTTACACTCCAGGTAAGGTATAATTAATATACCAGACAAAGTTAGGAAAAGGTTCCCTGGCCATGACTTCACCGTCTTAGCCAGAGGAGCCCCAAATCATTGACCTGCTTTCTCAGAGACAGAGTCATTCCATGAAGAGATAACATGGAGACATCAGAAAACTGCATGTTGCTTGGGTTCAATTTTAGCCAGATATTGACAGCTTCTCCTGTATGGCCCTGGGACAGATGAGGATGGGCTGTTATTTGGCCTAGACAATAACGAATGTATTGTTTTACCTGAATCAAGCAGTATATCCAAATTCTGGCAGTTAATAAATAGAATACAAAGTTTTTACGCTCTGCTGTTATTGTTGCTAAGGTTTATAATGCATACTCAGGAGCTGTTAGCACACTTCCTGAACCAGAACTTAGAAGAGGCTTCTCAGTTCCTTGATGAAACACGCCTAGTGATAAGAATCTCTATACTGCATTGATGAAGCAACTCAAAAGTAGTCTGGAGAGCTGTATAGATATTTTGCCTTGTGCTTTTCAGACTTGGGGCTAGATTATTATTTGTTGACATAACAAACATTTCTGAAGACTCTGACTCCAACCACAAGTACCACAAACACCCTATAAACCAAGATATTCTATCTTGTCCTACAATCTTCCAATAAAACTAACTACAGAAGAGCAATTTTTTAAAAACTTAAAAAGATCCATAAGGCTTGAAAGTCCAGGGAGAGGTCAAAAGCAGAAGAATCTATTGACGTAGTGGGACTCACTGGTTTGACTCCATACAATATTTTATTGCATTCTACTATCTTCTTTGATAGATGAAAATTCTTATTTCTCCTTAAGTCAAACACACAGAAGTCTAGCATATAACCTATCAAATGTGTTAGATAACATAGGTTTTCTCCCTCTTTCCTTGCAAATAACTGAAAAAGTTAAAATATACTGTGCAATCTGTTGCCAATATTCTACATATACATACCCAGAGAAATTCCTTTAAGATGAGAACAATGTACATCTGCTTGGAATCATCTATAGTTCCGTTTAGAAATGTTGCTTTACAGTCGGAGCAGAAATATGATTCCTCTTCCCAATTCAGCTGTGAAATTCTTCATGGAACATTTTTTTTTCTGAAAAGGGCTGGCTTTTTGCAGTATGGAATTAATGTCCTTCAAACATTAGCCTTGATGATTTTAGGAAAAGTGTAGTAATTTTTTTGTCTGTTGCTCAGTTACTTCTTGTATCCCTTTCAGGAGCTAGGTATGCTTAAAATAAAAGCCAACTTGTTGCTGTAGTAGAAAAGGTGTATCCTTCCCAGCTAAGCAGGAAGACAGGAAACAAATTACTTGAAAGGTATTTAATTAAATAAACTGTGCATTTAAATTAGAAATGGGAACTTTTTAAAAAATACAACAAATGAATTTATATAGAAAGAAGAAACTCTTGACAGTTTCATATTATTGCATTGTAAAGTTAAATGCAAGCTGGTTATAAAGGCTGTGATTTAACCCTCATGGCATTTAAATGTAATACGTAATATTCTTTGGTTTGCATAGGGAAATAAAACTTGTGGAATGTTTCTTCTGTTTTATTAATAATTGAGGCCGGATGTAATCTCTTCCTGCTTGCAATATTAAGTATAACCTAGGCTGTGTTCCACTGAATTCCTCACTGAATTTACTGTTTGAGAATCTTTAGAAGCAAAAAATAATCATATTAATTAACTGAATGACTTTTTAAAGAGGGAAAATCCTTCATTACATGCTTCTTAAATATGAAACATAGTATACTTAGATATTCTTATTCCTTTTGGTATTTCTAATATTACTTTTTGAACTATTGTTATTAAAATCATTACCTAAAATAATTAATAATTAGTCCAGCAGAATTTGTTTTCCTTCTTTTTGACTAAGCAAAGAGTTAATGGGCAGTCCAAGAACTCTTGCCACCAAGTGCAATGGGGTGTATAGATACACTTTTATATACACACTTTTATACTTGTACAAGATGATACAGTGCTCTCGTGCAAATCATTAATTTCAATAAATCTTTCAAGTGTGTTCTGCACATATTCTTTATATATCATTTGGAATAGCAAGTAAAAAACGCTGCAGCTTTTCCCTTATTTTTAAAGATAGATGCTGTTTTATCATTTTAAAAAACATTATTTGTTGCCAGAGCATTAATTATGTTTATCTGTTACTTGTTTAAAAAGTGTCATATTCCACTTATAAATGTTTGTTCTCTTCTGAAGTGATTTTAAGTACTGTTTTTATTTTTTCACCTTTTATCTGTGGTTTTAGTGTTACGCAGTTACTTTTTTCAAATTATTTTAAAATACATTACGGTAATTTAAACAATAGTGAAATGAAAAAAAAAGCCATATATAATAATGGGTAGCACCTTAAACAAGTTGATTAATGGCAATGAAATCATGATTAAAGGTTAGCACAACACAACAAACAGCATAATTCTAATTATATAAAAATTAATAAAGCAACTGATTTAACATTGTTGTAGTACTTTGCAAGGCAATCTAATCTTTGGCAATCTAAGCCAAATCTAATATTCTATTTTGTTACATTTAACAATGAAGAATCTGCAAAGAATAACTTTCACTCAAGAGCTCAGCAGACCTGAATTTAAAAAATCCAACAGATTTCTGAGAACAGGTCTCTAGTCTGTTTATTTTATTTTATATAAACAAGACTAATATGTATGCCTTTTTACTACTGACAATGTATAAAAATGGATGGACATAAAATGGAATGAAATCATTTATCAGAACTGCCATCTGAAACAGCAAATAGATGACAAGGGAAATATGAGAAATAATGATTTATGAAAATTATTTCTTCTTGTATTATTTAAATACTAAGGGCCATATTCATCCAATAAGACCTGCCATAAGGAAAGACAATAGGTAAAATAGATTAATGTGTAGATTAAAGCAATCCTAAGAAAGAAAAATGTGATTTGCACATTCAGTTTCATAAATCTTCCTTGTTTCTACAGGACAATTGGGTCTCATGCTCGTCTGTATCAAAAAAGAGCTTCTCTTAGCAGTGGCTTTTAGACTGGAAAGACAGGGTGGTAGAGGCATTATCTTACTCTCTTTAATAAATAAGAGAGGATGGATGATGGATGGGCATGCTTCTGCTCTCTCAGTTGCCCTTAGAAGCCTATCCATGTATGTGGGACATACCTCCTTACTAAGAAGGAATGAAAATAGTGATCATTCCTAATTTTTTTTTAATTTCCACTTATATCCCACTGTTTTCTGGAGACTCAGGGTGGCTTACAATTTCAAGCACAACTCAATGTGCTTAGCAAATTCCTTCATTCCTTGTATATGCCTGCTTATTTGGGGTTTTTTGCCCCCACCCAAGCGGCATTTTTACAAAGTCAGTTTATTGCCCCCAACAATCTGGGTCCTCAGCTTACCTACCCCGAAAGGATGGAAGGCTGAGTCAACCTTGAGTCTGGTGACATTCGAACCAACACTAATTGCAGGCAGATGAAACTAAGTGGAATCACTTAGCCAGAGCACTAATTAAGTGCACCACCGAGGTTCTTTTGAATAGTGTTACGATTTGCTACTTGGCTAATACAGGTAGTTCTTGACTTACGATCACAACTGAGCTCATAACTTAGGTTGCTAAGTGAGGAATTACATGTTTTGCTCCATTTTATGACTTTTCTTGCCACATTTGTTAAGTGCAGTTGTTATATTAGTAACATGGTTGTTAAATGAATCTGGCTTCCCCATTGACTTTGCTGGTCAGAAGGTCGTAAAAGGGGATCATGTGATCATGTGACCCACTGCAACCGTCATAAATATGAACCAGCTGTCAAACATCCGAATGTAAATCACATGACCATGGGGATATTGCAATGGTCATAAGTGTGAAAAATGGTCATAAGGCACTTTTTCAGTGCTGTTGTAACTTCAGTCACTAAATGAACTGTTGTAAGTCAAGGACTACCTGTAATAATATATTCTCTCCTTATCTATTCTAAGAATGGGAGAAGTGTGGAGTTAGCTATCTAAACACAAAGGAAAAATTAGTAATTAAAAGCTGCTTTGGCTTTTCTTTTGCCTGGAAGCTCTAAGGCTCTTGCAAAGTTAGTTAATTTTTGTCAAAGTCACACAACTTATTCCAAACTTCACTTTTTGGCACTTGGTAGAACGTTTGTTAATATATATATGGTAGATGTTCTGGATTCTGCCTGTAATGGAATGTCATCTGGTAGAGCATCTTTTCAGTCATGGTGCCCTCTCTTTGGACTATCATTTCCCCCGATGTTGGCTGGCCATTGGCATTCAGTGAAGCCTTAAAAACCTGGTTCTGAGAGCAGGCTTGGATTCTGGAGGTGGACAGGAGCCCATGCAGGGGTCATGCTGATTGTTTGTGAGTTTTGTACCCGTGATTATATTTGTCTCTTTTTTTTTTAATCTTTTAAAAATGATTTTTATATTCATTGTATTCTTTTACATATCTGCTGCTAGCTGAATAGTCATGCATTTGAGATAGGCAGCCATATAAATTGGGAGTTGGTGTGCATTTATATCTACATCAAAATCACTTTTATCTTTGTGGGAGAAGTCAAAAACATTTTTGGTGTGCAGACATAGAGATTATGTGAATTAGGATGGAATTGGTTTCCCTTTTGTCTTCATTGTCATTTACTCCATTGTCATTTACATCTACCTGAAAAGCAGCCCCCATAATGCAGCCAACAGAGAATGCTGGTTATTCTCATATTATTCTCACATCTATTCATGTCTATTCTTCACATTATTGTCCCATTTGCCACAATGTTTTTCTGTCTGCTGATGACTGGGGCCACTCTGAAGTCCTAAGGCAAGGAGATCAAATTTGCTAATGGGCAAATATTTTCTGTATCAAGGGCAACTCTAGAAGTCCGGAATGGATCAAAAAAGGAAATGAGCAGCACATGTTTAGAATCACAACCGAGTTTTCTGGAGAATATTCCAACTGGGGACCAAAAATAAAAAAATGAAAATGACACCACTAAATGACTTATAAAAAAAAAAACACCATACAGACCCTCTGGGTTAGGGGTGTCAAACTTGATTTCATTGAGGGCCGCATCAGGGTTATGTTTGACCTCGGGGGACGGAGTGGGCGTGGACAGGGTGGACATAGACAGCTCGTTGTCACTCATGTTGGGGACACCTGCGATGTCCTGAACAATCTGCCAGAGAAATCAGGCTCCTGCGCTCTGTTTTCGGCTGCGACAGCCTCCTGCAACCCTCTGCCAGCTAAAATGGAGCCCCTGTCACTGGCAGAGACATTGCAGGCCAGTCCTTTGCTGATTCCAGGGTGGCCCCGTGGGCCAGATATAAGCACCCCGCAATCTGGATCTGGCCCCCAGATGCGTTTGACACCCCTGCTCTAGGTCTAGGGAAACCTTTCATACAGATACACTGTTTTTTTCCCCATTGTGCTGACTTGTTTACTAAAATGTCGGTTTACCCCAGTGGTGAAATCCAATTTCTTTTACTACTGGTTCTGTGGGCGTGGTTTGGTGGGTGTGGCAGGGGAAGGATACTGCAAAATCTCCATTTCCACCCCTCCAGGAGAATATACTGCAAAATCTCCATTCCTTCCCCACTCCTGGGGGAAGGATACTGCAAAATCCCCATTCCCATCCCACTCTGGGGCCAGCCAGAAGTGGTATTTGTTGGTTCTCCAAACTACTCAAAATTTCCACTACAGGTTCTCTGAACTGCTCAAAATTTCTGCTACCAGTTCTCCAGAACTGTCAGAACCTGCTGGATTTCACCCCTGGTTTACCCTTGTTTCAGAATCACTCTAACCCACTATACGGTTAATTAAAGCTGGAAAAAATGTCAGAAAAAAAATATTTTAGAAATTCTATCAACAATTTCTTGAGTCAAAGTGAATGGAAGTATTTTAAAGGCTTTCCTTTTTTATTATTTTCAGTAATGATTTACTTTCCTTGCTTGCAGCCAAATTCTCTCATACTGCCAGTAAAGTTAAGTCACATGCTGCCCACAGAGGAATTCATCACCAATTGGAACATTCTTATACTGCATTGTGTTTTTATTCTTATCTTTTAAACAGGTTTTATTTTGAACTGTTGTATGCCTGCCCTAAACTCTGTCTGTATAAATTCACTTCAGATTGTAACCCTATTAAAGGGATGCTCGCAAGAAGATGAACACTTTTCCAAAAAGAAAACAGGCTCTTGAGTTTCCCATTCTAGTGCTTCTAATTTATAGTAATTATCCGCACCAAATATAATTGCACATCACACATTATCACACCCTTGACATGAACATATGTGCTGTTCAGCAGCAGAAAATTCTTCTATGGAAATATTTATGGCTTAGGAAAAGAATCTGGCCCAATTCAACCACCAATCTTCCTTTGGTGCTTCTATTCACATCATTATAATAAATAAAATATATAAATAAAATAAATAAAAATATAATAAATAATAAATAAATTATGGTACCATTCTTGATGCCGATTCTTTAACTATTGAAATAAAATCCCTAGTTATAAGCTGGTCTTTCGCCTGGCATTCATTTCTGCATCTGCATTAGGACTAGTCAGGAGAGCATTGAGATTGGAAGTGCTGTTTCGTAGAAAGCTATCATTTTCCAGACAATTACCTAGCTCAGGCTTCGCTTGCTTTGTGTATTAGGCTTAAAGCTTAATGCAGCTTCACAAATGCTTTATTAAGTAAAACTTCCATTTTAGAAGGAGACAATGCATCCTAAGGGGAATATGAGGCATTTACTGCCCCTTTGCAGAACGAAAGAATATTAAAGCAGGGTTAATTAGATGGTGCCATATATGAAGTCTTCTCCACAATGAGGGCACAGAAAGCATTAAACCAGAAGATTTGCATATACACACCCACCAATAAGGAGCATGGGGCTTCAGATCCTGAAACTGGGCTCCTCAATAACATTTGTCTGATGAAATTACCCAGAAAAAGGCTGCTACAATCTCTTTGCAGTTAGAAAATGGATTAAATGTGTTTGTTTTGGTGTTCAAGGACTGATTTGTTTCTGACATATTTGGGTCATAACATAATAGCTCTTTTCTTGCTGTTACTTATTTTATTTGCTTATTCATGGATTTAATGCTGACTTTGTTTTTATTCTTCATAATATGCTTTAGCAGTAATTTTATGGCAAAAAATAAATAAACTAACCACCTTATTCAGGGCCCTAAGTAGTATATATTTTAAATGACAAATGAATATACCGGGGACAAATAAAATGCTGGCAAAAAGGCTTATAATTGGCATTCTGAATCTGCTTTTAGATTTATCTGCAAATATAGCTTTATAAGCATTTCATCATGCAATTATTGGAAGATTATTAAAAAAAATAAAGAATGATATATAAATAGTGGATTTTATATGCTTAAAATTGGAGCCCATGAGAATAGGGTGCCAGAGTTGTGTGATTATTAGAACTAACACTAATAGAAAAGAGTTTGCAAACTTCATTAGGAAAATTGACTGTGACCTTACAGGCCTCAAGGATAAAACACTTCACTTGCTTTTGCATTTCCTTGTTTCTTTTCATTTCCCTATTTTTTGCGCCATCTTGCATGATGAAAAAGAGTTTGTACATCTTTTTGGGCTATTTTGATTGACCAATCAAAGTATTACCAATGGTTTTTAAACAATTTCATGGATGGACATGACTGCTCCTCTAACGAGATTATTTATTTATTTATTTATTCATTAGTTAGGTTTTGGTCTGGCTTCTCATTCAGGAGCACCAAGTAGCTTACATAGCATTCTTCCTCTCATTTTCCCTTTAAACAATCCTGTAAGGTGGATAGGACTGAGAAAGCATAACTGGAGAATAATGAACTTAACCTGATTTCCAGAGTCTAATTAAAGATATATAATACAATAGACTCTCAAAGAGATTCTGCCAAAGTGTAAAATGGCTTTTTTATTAAAAGTTTTTTATTAGTAAAACTAAACAATAAAATACATACAAACATACATACAAAAACATACCTACAAACATATAACAGTTGGACGTGATTGACTTCAGTGGTCGTCCTTATTTCCTAATTATTTACAGTTATCTACATTAATCTTCAAGTTCATTCAATCATTCAATGTTCTTTTATCATGCTATATACGTGTTAAGTTCTTTTTTCCTCAACGTGTTTTCGTTTTTGCAGAACTGAAATGTTCTTTATTTGTTCTGCGTCTTCCTCCTTTTCTATTTAGATCAGTCTTACGGTTAGGAGACTTCTAGCTTTATTTAGATATTTGAAGCAGAGCACATCACTAAAATCCAGGGAAGTTGTTTCTAAACAAACCAGGAACCAACCCTAGTATAGTAGGAGAACTGTTCTAACTAGAAGTATTATTTAAGCCACATTAGATTTTTTTCATTGTTTATTTCTTTCAGAACTTATTTCATGTCTTTGATACCTGACTTTTCTACTGAAGAGATAACAGAACAAAGATTGCAAATAGTAGTTTTGAAGTGGAGCTGGATAATTCATTTGCTTTCAAAATCTCCTCCGGAAAAAAAAAATCTTTAATCTAAATCTAGTGAAGCAACTGTCAGGCTTGGAAACCTGATTACTGACATTCCAAGCTGCCAGCTTTTAGGGGGGTGGGAGAGGGATGTAAGATAGTCATAATAAGATTATATAATCAACTTGCTATGTGGCACGGATGGAAGAGGGCATGATTGGGTGACATCACAACAGGGTGAGGTGGAAGGGGAGGAGAAGTCTGGAGGGTTTCAGTTTTGGAATTGCCTAGGGAGTGCCAGCATGTACGGGAATAAAGGATTTGAACTTTGAACGTGAGTTGGACTTATTTTTCTATGATGGAGATAAGTGGACGGCTGGAAACCTAACATTATTCCAAAACTCAAGCCTTTACTCTTTCCACCTGGCTCCTGGGAAGTCCAGGGCTACACGGAATGGAAGAGATGGGAGAAACAGTCCGGGGGGAGGGGCAGCGGCTTAGTCCTCCTCCAAGCCCCGCAAATACGGAGGAACTCTTGCAACAAGTTGAACAAGACCCAGAGGACCCAGATTGTTGGGGGCAATGAACTGACTTTGTAAAAATGCCGCTTTGGGGGGCAAAAGCCCTAATAAGCA